>CAICTM010001034.1:0-39329 GCA_903772945.1 Seminavis robusta | reverse complement strand
GAGGGTCTTTCACACTTTGCGCTCAACGGACTGAGGGTCTTTTGCCCCCACCAGACTGGGGTTTCTTCCAACTTTTATCGGCAGGTGTGTATGTGTGCTAGTTAGTGTGTACGTCTCTGTGTGTGCTGGTTAGTGTGTACGTCTCTGTGTGTGCTGGTTAGTTTGTACGTCCGTCACATAAGGGTAAGTTTCCCTTGTATGGAGATGTTTTTAGTTTGACACAGTTATGTAAAATTGAGAGACTGTGTTCAGTTGGACACAGTAGCTTTAAACAGTGTTCAGTTAAAAACAATAGCAAAAATCGAGAGACTGTGTCCAACTGAACACAGTAGCTTGAAACCAGAACTGAGATTGAGATATAAGCCAACACATAAAATTAAGAAGCTGTGTTTTGTTGGCACAGTACCAGCTGCAGTGCTCATGGAAGCTAGGTAGAAATTAGATGTAAGCTAACAATGAAATTTGGATTTTTGATATTTAGCGCTCCGAAATATTAGAAGGAAGCTATTTTCTCAGGCTGTATTGAATCGCTGCCAAGGTGTTCTATGTTCTGGTCTAGAGGCGTGTGGTGGCGGGTGGGTAAACTGTAACAACAGCTCTGAGTCTGAATTTGAGTGGAAATAATAATGAGCTGCCCGACTAGAAAGATCAGCCCAATCAAACTTAAAGCAAATCGAAATTTGCTTTTTGAAAGCTTTCAACTGCGATCATATGAAGTGCTTAAAGAAAGTGATCTTTGAAGATGTTTTTCCTGTGCCTCAGCTTGAGCTTTCCATTTATAATAATACTCGGTGTATTTCATTTCCATTTTTGCAAATGCAGTCCGTTGAGGGCAACTCCGGGACTTATCTTTGGTCCATCTCTCCTAGCTAGCCATGACTCTTGCTTCTACGCTTGGACCAGCCGACACCAAGATCCACATCAGCCATTTCCGCCCCGCCACGCTCCCAAACCAACTCTGGTTCCAAGTTCAGGACCATCTCGAGGCGAGGAAGGAACAACTCTAGTAGGGAAACTCCCTGGACCTAGTACTTCAGGCCACACTGATGCTCCCACCGCTCCAGGACCCTTCAGCACATACATGTACTTTCCAGTACTACATGAAACACATGAAGACATCCCGTACTCCAGGCCCCGCACCACACCACACCACACCACACCACACCAGACCACGTCAGGACCTTCCGTCTTTGTTCAGCATTAGCGGCGTTCCAGAAATCGACTCAACAGTGAAAGGACTATGGTATCGGTATCCAAATCGACAGGTACCGCTACAGTACGGCAGGAAGTACGGCGATTTGCTGGCATCACCGGCACCGAAGTTATTGCAGCTACTCAACAGGATGTGACCCTCGCTAGCTAGCTAGCTAGATAATAGGTTCTTATGAAAATGTTGCAAGGATTAGCTAGGAAGCACTTGATAGCCAAGCACTTCTTTCACCCTTACAACCTACCAAATATTTGTGTCTACCAGCTTCAACAATGATTCCCATACTTTGTAGGTCAATAGTAGTTGTTGAGGTTTTCATCATCGCATTGATTGATGGTTCCTATGAATCATGTGTCGGCTCCTAATTCCAATTTCTATCTGGTCGGAAGAACTCCAAATTCTTGCTTTGTCGTCTCGTCTGCTACGATCTCAACTCGAGGATATACCATTGTTCTTGTCCCGAGCCGTGCGTTCCAAGGCTTGTTCAATAGTCTCTTTCATTTGCTTGGCCGCCTCACTGGCCGCCACCACAATAGCCTTGGCATCGGCCGCACTGTTGACTTTTGCTTTGGACTTGGTCTGCAGCAATTTCGACAAGACATGGATTTGTCGCTCCGTATCATCTTTGCATTGTACCAATAGCGACTCTACCATGGTCAAGGCTACTTTGGTGTCGACCAGTTGTGAGCTGAGCTTGTTGGCGGCCATGTTGGCGTACATGCGCTGTGCCATTAAACTCAAAAAAGACCTGGTTGCCTCGGAGGCGTGTGGATAGTCTATCAGGGCTCGTTGCCGCGTCCACTTGCGACGTCGTACCATTCGTGTGACTTTTCCATCGTCATTGTCGTCGGCATGATCCCAGCACTGGTCCTTCGAGTCTGCATGAACAAAGTGGCGAGCTGCCTTGGCATACGACCATCCTTCGTCATCACAATCCACCACGGCTCGTTTATGTTTCTTTTTCGTTGCTTGTGAAGAGGATACTCCCGATGATGACCCGGACAAGTCTTCATTCAAAGAGATGCGTTTCTCCACTCTCCATCCGCCGACCCATTGCCAGGTTCCTCCATTTTCTGGCAATGGGAATCCCTTTTGTAAATTGTAGAGTTTGGTCATGCGGTGATTGGTCAAGACACAAGACGTGGGTGGAGCCGAATCTTGATTGAAAAATGCCAAGAATGGTCGATGATTGTTGTTGTTGTTGCCATTGGATCCTCCGTTGATTCCAGCTTCCGGCTTGGGTTCTTCCGTCGGCAATTCGCGAAACATTTTGGGGCTGGTTCGGAGTTCGGTTTTCCATGTCTTTTTTCTCTTATTGTAAAACTGCCATTCGTACAACTCTTCCTTGGCAAACGCATATTCTTCGGCACGAGGATCCCATGGCATGATTTCCATCAATCGCACCACATGGAGTGGCAAGGAAGGACTCGGTTTGACCGAGTGCAATTCGACTCTGCTGGGGAAAAACCGTTGTCGCGTACTCGCTTGGAGAGCCGCCGCAATGGCGGGTCGTTCCTTTGTCATGGCATCAATCAAATCGCGATATCCCTTCAATTCTGTCTGTAATGCCATGTAGTGTTTGCGAGAGATGGACATCGTCTCGCCTTCCTCACGACTCGTTTCTTCTTGACGCTTTTGGTCCTTTTCCAAGAGCTCTCGCACTTGAGCTTCCAATTCGGCACGCCTCGTTCGCTCACGGTCCAACTCGTCCAGAATCTCTCGGGTCGTCTCATCTTCTAACAAGGCGGTACAGTGGCTGCACTGCAAGTCCATGCTCATGGGGGGCATGATGGGGTTGCTACGATAAGAATGAACAAGAAATAGAAGCAAAAGAAGGCAATCGGAAGAAGTGAAAAAGTCTCAGCAGTTTTTGAAAGGGGAGAAGCTCTTCAAGAACCGTTTGATGTGTGACCCAGGCTTGCTGGCTTATTTATCAGCCACACCTAGCTAGAGCCTGCAAAAGCGTGGACACTCCAGCCAACGTGGAACACACTTGCAACTCGCCGTGTGCGTGGAACATTCGTTTGCTTCCGAGCCTTTGAACATCAAAGTGTCTGCTTCATTCATAATTTGCTTCACCACAACGAGTCGAGTCGAGTCGAGTAGAGTAGAGTTGAAGACAACACGGTACCATGGCCACAAACAATCGCAAGGGAAAACATGAGTCTGAGCCACCCTGCAAGAAGATTCGCAGCAGTGATCCAGATGTCAAAATCATTGTAAAGTATGAAGATGACAAGGGCAAACCAGCAAGAAAGGAATACCAAATGTATGGGCAACGCATCTCCCATCTAAGTAAGTTCTTTGACACTACCTTGTGTGTGGAAATGAAGGAAAAAGCAACAAGAAAAATTGTCCTTCAAGATTTGCATCCAGACCTGTTTGAGAAGGCCATCAAATTCCAAGAGGACTTGAGTGCGATTCGGTCAATGACAATTGAAGATGCTGTGGAACTAGTTGAGTTCTATGACATGTATGACTTTAAGGGAGGGATTCAGCTGTGTGATGATATTATTGCTGAATACTTGCAAGAAGAGATTGACGATGAAGAAGCATCGGAAACACCAATCGCCCCTGACGACCTTGATGTGTTGGTTGATGCTGCAGCGCTTGCCTATCAACACAATCTGGCAAAATCAAAGAAGAAGGCAGTTGACTATCTAACTATGAAGATGGATGAAGAAGAGAGTGTCCATGGTCAGATGATGTTTCAATACAGTCACATTCAGAAGCTTCATCCAATGTTCAAGGATGGCTTGTTTTCTATGACGGATCACATGACTGATGAGGAGGTGGCATCACCCTTGTTCCCCAGATATTTCACGGCAATTGTATCAGACAACCACGGGCGATGCATTTGTGACACCGTCGTATTGTCTGAAACTGATTCAATAGCGGACGGGGAATACAAGAGATGCGGTGTTCAGTACAAAAAATCGGGCTTGGGTGTATGGAATGGTCAACGAAGAAGCTTCCTGATAGATCGTGATGAAGTTTCCTGGGAGATTCTAGCGGTCGATCCAGCAGATGAAGAAGATTATATTGTGTTGTGGAGATGTGTGTACTCGGGCAATCTGGAGGTTCCTCCTCAAGGCCCGTGGGAAGCCGTCGACACCTCGATAGAAGACTTCTTCTGGCCGCCAAAGGTCAGCTACAAGGGAGGTGGGGAGTAACTTGCCAAACTGCCGCTGAAAGAGACCGCCAACCGCAGCTCAAGTCAATACCGGTACCGTATACCCACACCCACAGAAAACACTCTTTAGTAGGGATTATATCAAAGCAATAGACTCTCACTGATTTTCCAGGACTTTATCCGCTTCTCTAACTCGGAAAAGCGAGGGCATGCCAACCGTGGAACACACTTCTAGCTAGTGGCCGTGGAACATAAGTTGTTTTTTTCCACGGAATGGTGAAAATTTCAATGAGCACAGGAGTCAATACATTAGTATGCAAATTCCCCCGTCACCCAGGGGTTTTCTAGGGAAGCTAGACTATCTGTGGAAGCATGTGAGGGGCCAAGGGTAGCGTCAGTACGACTGTACGAGTTTTGATGGTATTTTTTCCAGGCTAGATAATTGTCGTTAAAAATTTGAATAAATACTGGCCATCCATGCTGGTTTGGCGCCATGGCACCCCTTCGAGTCAAAAAGAAGGGAAGTGTCAGCCAGACCACCATGAATGCAATAGAAGAAGTCAAGGGTAGATAATAAAGAACTCACTCCCAAGTGGTAGCCTTTCCTTTGTTGGCAATAGCAACTCATAAGGAGAGTGCTGCTAGAGAGCTGTTTTTCGTCACTCCGTGTCATCTGCTCCCTCCATCCTTTCAGACTCAGTTGGATCCTCTGTGGTAGCCTCTGAGTTGTCTTGAAGGCTCTGCAGGAAGGCCTGTTGCTCCATTGGAGGCATTGCAGCTACCAAAGCTTTGGCTTTGGCTGTAGCAACCTCCTTGTGCCGTCCATATTCAGTGTCATCCAAACTGATATCGGCGGCAATCTTTGAGATAATGTCGGTGAGCTGCCAGTCCTTCTCCTGAGGCCATGGTTCAAGCACATCCACCACGACATCCTTTAGCTCAAGATACCGAGCCAATCGGTCCTCTTTCTTTGATAGTTTGGATGGACAAGCCTTGCCACTCTTCCACGCAACCAAGTCCTTGAGATCTTCGCTTGTTAACTCACTCTGTTGTTTCTCCGATTCAATAATGGCCATGGCCTTTTCTTGTCTCTTCCAGGTAACAATGTATCTTCTTCTCTTTTTCCAGAGCATCAAGCCTCTGCTTCAACCTCTTCCTCTCATCAGCAATAAGGAAGTCATCATCATTGAGAGCAGCTCCTCCAGTAACTTTGAAGACTTGACCTTGAGTTGCGGCTGCCTCCAAGGCATCTTGTCTTTCTCGTGAGCGTGGAACAGTGACACTGCTGCTCTCTTTGCTGCTTGAAACTCTGGTGCTTTTGCACGAAGCAGCTCTCCATTATACCCAAGTGCATTGAGAAGATCACAACAAAGGTCATTCCTTTGGTTCAGCTCTTGAATGTAAGAGGCGTTTGGATCAATCGAATCATCTGCGTTTCCATCTGAATCGACAACTAGCTCCGACGAACCTTTCGATCTTGCAGCGCTGTTCGAGTGAAGGATGGATAGACTCCAAGCTTATCGTTCCAGCAGTGAGTAACTCTTGTGGAAGCGAAAGCCTCTTCGATGGCATTTCGAAGGAGTGGAAAGGTTGGATCTTTCTGCCGTCGGAGAATTGAGCCGTAGCACAACAGACCAATATCATTGCGTGTGATCGAATCAGTTTCTTCCGGTGTGTTCTGCCGATACTCCCAAAGCAATTGAAGGTTTTCAAAGAAGATGGACTTGAACAAGCCAAACAACATGTCCATTATCTGTAGGATGTGAGTGGTATTCGGAGGACCAGACGGAAAGAGATAGATTCCAAGTGACCGGAGCTCCATCAGCATCTCTTTGTTTGTTCGGCCAGGGCCACCATCAACAAGCAAAGTTGCTCGCTTGCCTGGTATATCGGCAGTGTCTTCCAATATCAATGGAATAAAGTTACCTCTAGTCCATTTGCCAAATTGCTCCTTATTCATACCTCCTTTTTGGTTCACTCCGTAGCTGTTAGAGCATCGCTTTGTTGCTCCTCCATTGAGTAGATAACAAGCCTCAGTTTCTAGCATGTCAATAACAAACTCAGCAGGTATCACCATGTCTTCTTCCTTTTGCGCATCTGATGGAATTTGAAAATGCTCCGGAAGCTTCTCTCCGGAGGCAAATGTACCTGCAAGAAGAGTGCAGTGGTAAGAGCTTTTATGTGCGGCGTAGATGGCTTCTCCTTGGAGTCTTGGGTTGTAGAAGACTAGTGGTGGTCGGCCTCCCTTCTGACTCTTTGTATCATCAAGTGTCAGCCCTGATTCATCAATATTGGCTATCCTCCGTCCCTGTGTCTCATCAATCCAAGTGAGCTCACCAGTCGTTGCCACGTCTTCATTGTTTTCGTTAGCTGCTCCAATGCCGATGAAGTGCGCCTTGAGAGAATCATACCAAAGGTTGATGTTGCTGTAAGTACCCCAATTCGCTCTCCTCTTTTCAACACGATTTGGCTTGCCACAGTCCAAAGCATCTCCAATCTCCTTCTGAACTCTCTCGAGAAGCCATCGTCCCGTCCGTGTGCCAAGCCCTTCCTTCTTGTTGACACATGCATTCAATAGTTTTGCCAGCTTTGGTCGATCGATAGTTTCGGTAGCAGATATTTGTGAGAGCGAGCTGAACGTTTCCACTGCTCCGCATAGTGCTTTGAAGCCATGAGGCTCGATTCTACCCTTGGGTCCCCGGCGCTTTGGACTTTTGCCAGCATCTCCACGTTCAACCATATTGCGAATGGTTCGAGGAACAAGCTTCACTCCGTATTCGCTGTTATATCTCTTGGCAATAGTCTCGGCAGAGACTGGCTTGTACATCGATCCTTGAGCCTTTTCCACTTCCACTCTAATTAGTTCCTCCTTCCACTCCAGAGTAGCTGCTTTGTAGAGTGCAGCGAGCTCCTCTCTGTCTTCTTTCTGTTGTTTTCGAAGGGCAGTAGCTTGTCGGCCAGTCAATCGTTGGTTTCTTCCAAGCTTTGCCTTGAGAGATTTTTCCGCTACATTCCTTTCACTTGCAGAGATAGAAGGAGGTGGTGGTGGCTTGGTGGAAGCAGTTTCATTGTCAGCTTTTGCAGCCTCCGATTCAGACTTCAGATTACTGGACCTGCGGCGCACTTTTTGCCGAAGATTTGGATCGCTTGCTTCCGGAGTATCGAATCCAGCAAGTTTCATTGCTACATTAACGTTCATCTCCTTTGAACGCTTTGCCAACTTAAGAATACCAGCCGCCCGTGCTAGTCGCTTGCCTTGTGGCGTCTCTAGACGGCGCTTGGACGCCATGGTGACCTATTTTTGATTTACAAACAACACAAAGTGTCGAAGAGTGAGGCTTTCATTTCCACGATCTATATCTTTTATCACTAGCTATGAAGAAACTATATGTTTGGATGCCATGCTGGACGCTCCCATAACCTTCTTGTCGAAACCATATCACTCTTCTATGAGCGTGTCCATTGCAATCGAGGTGCAATGGTTTCGGAGAGAATTGTGAGGGGTAGTTTTATGGTGGTGGCTGGCGGCATGCCACGTCATGACATGGAAATGGAAAAATTACTGTTTATACCTGTAGTTGGCGGGGGGTTTAGAGTAGGGAAATTATCTACGGAAGCCAGGCGGGGCCAGGCTTAACAAAAGAACAGTCGAAATTCAGGACTAGGTTCTGTGGGATCAGGGGCAAGAAACTGAGGACCATGACGGGGGCCAAAGGGTTTGGCTTTGCGGGATCCACGGAGACATAAATGGGTAGCTTTCACAAGGGCAATTGAGATACGGGTCTGCATGAAGAACATCATTATTTGGGAGTAGGAAAATTGAGTTTTGGAGGCAGTAGCAGAAGCAAGGCGTTGTAAGAGAATTTTGGCTTGGGGTGCAAGCATGCCATCCACGGAAACAACAAAGGGATGGAAGGAAGCACGATTGGAGTCGCATGCTTCTTTATATTTGGAAATTTTGTCGCGTTTTTGTTTGGTTAAAACTTGGACGAGATCTTTGTTTCGGTAAGAGGCACAGTCCAAATCAGTGACACGTACGTCAATAATTGCTGTAGTACCACGTTCGAACAAGCCGCGAATGGAAAGATCACCACGTAAGAGCTCGGGGCTGGAGGGGGATTGAGAGGGGGGGAAGGGAAATTTGGGTGACCGGCAGGGATACTAGGGGCGGGAACAGATGGAAGGGGTGGTTCCGACTGAACACTAGAGGAACCAAAGCATTCACATGCAATACATGTAGAACCAAATTCATTGCGGATTTCATTGGCGACGGATGATTAAGCGCCACGTTTGCAATCCAGAGCATGTGGAACGCTGAAGGGACCAGTACAGCCATCACAGAGAGCTGGAAGAGCTGGAAGAGCTGGGGGGTAAGACCGAACCGGAGAAAAAGAGCATCACGCCATTCTTGAGCAGAGAGGTGAGTGCATTTGGCAATATTGGGCACCACTGTAGTTGAGCAAGCAACAACACGCACAAAGTAGCACTCCATTCATAATTCCAGACAACGATTCATAATTCCATTCAATGAGTCCTCCATCAGTCTAACAAGTCGAAGACAACACCATGGCCACAAACAATGACAAAGGAATTGCAAAGGATGCTGAGCCACTCTTCAAGAACATTCGCAGCAGTGATCCTGATGTCAAAATCCTTGTGAAGTATGAAGATGGTGAGGGCAAACTGGCAACAAAGGAATACCAAATGTACGGACAACATATTTCTCAACTAAGCAAGTTCATTGACACCTCATTGTCTGTGGAAATGAAGGAAAAATCCACAAAGGAAATTATATTTCAAGATGTGCAGCCAGAGTTGTTTGAGAAAGCCATCAAATTCCATCAAGATCTTTGTGCCATTCGGTCAATTACGCCCAAAGATGCCCTCTCTTTGGTTGAGTTCTATGACAAGTACGAATTTCAGCGAGGACTCAATCTTTGTGATGATGTGCTTGTCAGCTACATTGAAGAGCAAAATGCACTGGATATGATGACGCCTCCCCATGACCTTGATCTTCTCGTTGAGGCTGCGTCACTTGCATTTCAATGCAATCTGACCAGGACCAAGGATATGGCCCTCTCGTACTTGGGCTCAAGATTCAAGGATTTGGAGTCTATGTATGGCCGAATTATGTTTGACTCCGGCCACCTTAATAAGCTTCATCAATTGTTTGTGGATGGTCAGTTTGATGATTGTCTCCCACACGATATGACAAAGGAGGAGGTGGCCTCTCCCTTGTTCCCAAAGTATTTTGCAACACATACGGCAGCAGTGTATGGAGGTAGTACTTGTACGGCTGTTGATTTGTCTGGGACCGGCACCGCATTGGATGGGAGATATTCGAGGCACAACAACGATTTCAGAAAAGGGAGAGTCATTTGGAATGCTCGATTTTGCGAGGTGTTATTCGAGAAGGAAACTAATACCGGAGACTGGGCAATTGTCACCGAAGGCCAGGCCGGTAGTAGGCTCGTATTGTTTACATGTCCACACTCCAACATCTTTGGATTCCCCCCTGCTGGGCCTTGGATGGATGTTGATGCTTCGGCCCCAAAGAACGTGCAACCACGTGTAACCCACAGAAGCTAGATACAAAACCGCGGCAAGCCCATCGTCACTCTTGAACCCAAACACTGCTTGTTATTTATAGTAGAGAATCTATTTTATTCCTAGCTGGCTCATTTCGCTCATTCCTGTTTCAATCATCTCTCGGACCTATCAAGAGCCATCAAAACATCCGCAGAGAATTTGTCACCAAGCTCCTGGAGGCTGATGTTCATGGAGTCGACCGCATCGTGTCGGATGTGGAGAAGATGAAGCAGTGAGTTTTCCATCACCACAGTGTGGAAATGAACGACCTTTCGCTTCTGCCCCAACCGACGCAATCTGCCACGCATCTGATGCCGGGAAGCGCCATTTCCAGCATAGACACCCGTAACCATCGAACCCAATCTCACGGCAGAATTGTATCCGCGGTCCTTGTCCTTTGGAACCACCACAATGCCATACTCTGCCGCATTTGATGCTTCCAAGGTATCGAACCCTCCAGCCCGTACTTTGCCTCTAGCGTTGCAGGCAGCGATGAGTTTCTCGGCATGATCCTTGGTATCTGCCACCATGAGAACACCACCATCCCGATGCTTCTTCCTGTCTTCCACCGCCAGTTTCACAGCCTGCTCAACCTTTGCATCAACATTGGTTAGCGAAAAAAGACCATCGAGGACAAAAGCCAACGCCAGGCATTTCTTACCATTGCAGCATTGGTGTGCTGTTGCACCAATTGTGCCATGGGCAACCAACGACGCTTCACCAACAGTTCGCGAAGACTCTTCCTCACAGTGTCCGACATTGGAACCAGATTCAGCTCTTCCTTGCTGGCAATTCCTAGTTCCAGTTGAATCGACACCATCCCACTTGCCGCTACCAAAAGATTTCGCACGTCCACTGGGAACGAGCATGTGTCCGACAACCAAGCCATCAGCTGGCTTTCATTCCTCCTCATGGGCGTGGCCGTCTGTGCTACAAACTTTGCACAAAGCTGGGCCAGACGACGTGCCGCCGAGGTTCTCAACGTTGGTGCGTACAATTCATCAACCTCGTCAAAGACAATGACAGATGCCGGCGCCAGCTCGGTGAGTCCGAAATCGATCATCCCACGAAGATGGTCGGCGTGGATTACATTGATGTGATAATCCTTCAGGATTAAACGGTCGCCGTCTCCAGGCTTCGGCTTCTTGGCTGTACTCAAACGAGGAACCTTCCACACCGGTGCGGACCATGTCATTTGCAATTGCTTTATAAGATTGTCGACGGTGCCTTTGGGTGTCACCCAAATGACTTTCGTCACGTTTTGGCCGTGATGAAGTAACCACCGGTACAGATAGCAGAGGGATGTGACCGTCTTACCCACTCCTGTGTCCATGATAAGGTAATGATTCGACGAGCCAGCTTCTCGATCGCGACGTTTCATGCTTTCAACCGCGCACCGTTGGTGTTCCATGAGCTTTTGCTCCGCTGAGGCCATCCCCCTCCAGAGCGGGTTGTTCGCCCACTTGTTGGTGGTGAGAACTTGCTCATCTTTCGCGCGCATGCCACGAATCATCCATCGCTCAACAAGGCGCAACAGGTTTGCGTCAACGACCGCAAAATTCGGAGGAATGCCGGGGCGAAGGGCACCAGGGGCGAAGCGAGCCACCAACGCTAGTAAACGGAATACCTCCCAATCGCCCTTATACGCGACCAGCTGGTCAGAGCCCAAACCACCGTCAAGGGCGGGAGTGGGGAGTGTCACCTTCACGTACTGCTGGCGAAGCATGGATATCGCTCGTAGCGTCACGGCATCACCAGCACTTGCCGCCAGCTTTCCAATCAGCGTTTCGGCAGCCGGCACCAAACCAGCCGGAGCCTTCTTCGTCAAAGATTCCTCCAAGGCCGCGTCCGATCTCAAAGCAGAAGCCACACCGTCGCCATCAACGCTGGCCCAGACAGGTTCCTCCACCAAGGGAACTACGAGAGTACGCCCCTCCTGAGGGTTCCATGGCTTCTCGTCCAACTGCCAGCACCCGTCACGAAACGATATCGTCTTGGCACTTTTGAGCACCGGGGAGCGCGCTGTGATAGTTTGCTTGCGGGCCTCCGCGATGGCATTGGCGCGTTGCTCGTCCGTCAAGCTACCAAACAAATCTCTGGTCGCTCTTGCGGGTTTCATCATGACCACTTCGTCTTCGGGGCACCGAACACCCAAAATCACCAGCACTTCTCTTGTTGCCTTTCCAATCTTAATCTTGACAGGGATCGGACCCGCAGCGGCAGCAAGCGTCCCGGAGTCCAACGAGAGCTGGAATGTGACAGTCTCTGGTTGGGCAGGAATCGTAGCCAGGGGGACGTGAAATGCAAACCTTGCGACACATCGCTGAGCAAACCGAGTCTCCTTCACCGCTGCCTTTGCCTCGAACCCTTCGCTGCTTGCATGGCGCGGATTGAAGCCCGTCGTTGAACCGAAGATGGTCTGAAACTTCTTGGTAAAGGTTGGCCCTGATGGACCAACGTGCCCGACACCTCGGTATGTGTGCTGGTCGACACAATGAAACAGAGGCATCACCGACAATCGATTCGCTGGGAGACACCGCGTTAATGTCAAACAACCCTTGGTCTTGGCCAGCCCTGCGACAGAGTCCATCATATCCATATCGCCAGGAAAGCTCTTGACAATCCTTAACAGTACGGCAGATTGTTTCAGAGCGCGGATTCCGGCTTTGTCCACTGACACTGTTTTTGGATTCTTAGGCGCAACCTGTTTGCGCCAGGCAATGAGACATGGAGAGAGCGCCGCCTTGGCCGCTAGACGCATCGTTTCGACAACGACAGATTGCGGGGGATGATATTCTGCCATGCGTTGTGTTGCCAGAGCCAATGCCAACAGCCCCAGCACAGACGATTCCGCCTCGTGCACCCACGAATCTTCCACAAGAATGACAGCCATTCGTTTCAGGGCAGACGTGCAGCCCCTTGTATACAGCTGCAGTTCAGGAGAAAAGTTGCCAGCTTCGGTAAAGAGGAGTCCCGCGGATGTGGCTGCTACCAAGGCAACAGGTAAAGGTGGTGCTTCTGGGCCCATAACCAAGGAGCAGTCCACCTGTTCAGCATGAAAACGGATCACCTTTTGGAGCAAGGATTTGAGACCTCCCACCGTGAGCGCCCGAAGCGCGTCGATACAGCTTTGCACCAGTAATTCAGACAGAGAGCGTTCTGGAATCAGACCCTGCAAGCTCTTTAGAATCAGAGCACCAAGCTCGTCCTTGGTTGGAGCGCTTCTGGCAGAGACAGGCAAGCGAAACAAGGTCTGGTCAATTTCCCAGACTTTGGTCTCTGGGGGTGCTCCGTTGTCCCCGGCGGTGATCCATGCAGATGCGTCAACGATCTTATTCTTGTCCTTCAGCGTAGTTTCGTCAACTGTCACTGGACCGACGCAAATCTTGAACAGCTTTGGTCGAAGGATGAGCGTTTTGCCTCCGGGTTGTCCGGGTGTTTGCATTGTGCGTAGGATGTCCTTATAACACACGACCAGTCCTCGCTGTACCATTTCTTTCAGCTGCTCACCATGACCATGCTCCTCTGCAAAATTCTGCCAGACTCCTTGATTGAGAATGACAAAACGAGCAGCCGGCTCGCAGTCGCACGTAGTGTCGCTATGGGTGCAAGCTTGTCCGAGGGGCTGACTGTTGCGGACGTTCTCGATCACGGGGCAATCGTTGTATCTCATGTTGGCCTGGGAAACGGACATGCCAAACTGCTTGGCCATCATTTGCACGACAGCATCCCGGCCCTCGTGAGCTTCCACAGAGCGTCTGATGCCAGCTGGGGCGGAAATAGTGCCTTGCTCTACTCGCAAAACCACATTCTGCGTATCCGCAGCGCATCCTTCCACCATGTCGCCTTCGCGTGCTCCAGTAATAGCAACCGTGATGGTTCCATTGAAATGTTTCTTTGTCAATCTTTTGGCTTCGTCCGTGTCGGCACCAGAACCATCCTCTTTGACATTCCGGGAACGCTTTTTTGCGGGAGGTTCTGACTCCTGTATCTTTTGAGGTGACTTCTTTCTTTTGCCTGTCAACTTCACTGGCATCTTGACGTTGTTTTCATCCTCGTTGGCTTCGGTTATAGCCTTCTTCGTCTTCTTCTTCTTCTTCTTTGTTGGCTCTGGTTTGGTGGCCTCATCTAAATCTTCGTCTTCTTCGGAGTCTGCTACATACTTCTTCCTTTCTCTAGTGCTGCTGCGTGTAGGAACGGGACGTTTCTTCTTTGTTGGTTTCACTGGTTCCTCCTCTTCAAAGTCGGATCCTTCGTGATTCTCACTCAATTCCTCGTCTCCACCCCATTCAAAACCATCATCAGAATCTCTTGTTTTCTTAATAACGCGACGACGGGACGACATCCTTCGGGATCTTTTGATTGTTTTTGGTTTCCTTCAAGTTCTTTATTCTAACTTCGGCTCTACGTTGAGGTATGAATGGAGGCCACATTGCCACATTCCTAAGAGGATAGCATTGCATAGAACATCATACCAATATCCACGACATGGTCAGCCGTGCCAATGGCCCCATGGCTGCTTGAGAGGAAATGGCAAAGATCTTTCCGAACAAGCCAACAGCGCTGTTTACGGTAGTGGGATATATCAAGGTGACCTTATCTCCCCAACTACCGCTACGCTACAAGCCACACAACGTTACAAGTCGCTCGCTACAATCGTTTGCGCCCTCCAGAGTATCAAAACCCCAGCGAGTTTATTTCCAGTCCTTCCGTTCCCTTTTGGTGCCTCCCTTTCTGCTGCGAGGGCTCTCAGATCGTCTGCTCATGGACTGGATCCTGGTTTGTCGTCTGCTGGTCCCGCTCTTTCCTCTAGAAAGGAGCAATCATTTTCATCATTTGCTGCTTCCCCCTTTTCCGGATCTCTCCTGTACTCATGATGATCTTTTTGAGATGATGGTCCCACGGAATCAACCTGTACTTGCAACTCTACCGGATCCCGGTTTGTCTTGTCCTGGTTCACTCTTCTTCCTCACACTGAAAGCAGCAATCATTTTCATCATTATTTGCTGCGTCTCCCTTTTCCGGATCTCTCCGGCCATCATTCTGATCTTTTATAGATGATCCAACGGAGTGAGAATCAACCTGCATTTGCAACTGTACCGAATCCCGGTTTGTCTTGTCCTCCTGGTTCACCTCTTCCTCACAATGAAAGGAGCAATCATTTTCATCAGTTTCGGGTCCCCCCATTTCTGTATCTCTCACGATGCCATTACTATTATTGGATGCCTCCTCTAGAGATTGTCCCGTCTGGACTTGCAACTCTGCCTGCAGCTTGCGCAGGATACTCGTTCGGATGGAACTTCTTTTGGAGGAACTTGTCCTTCTAGAGGATCTTGACAAGTTTTCCGTTTTCTTGCGATTCCAAAAGATAATGGCATTGAACATTCCTTGCAGGGGTGTCATTAGTTTCATGCAAAAGACAATGGGGAATGTCGGTGCTGGCAGGAGCTGGAGAATCACGGCCCAGATCCCACAAAGAAAAAAGAATCCAATGTATTGTAGAGCTTGCAATCCCACTTCTCTGGTCCGTTTCCATTGTCGCGTGCTGTTGTGAGCGGCGCCCTGATGAGCATATTTGCGCAGTCTATACTCGAGCACCATGACTTGGGCCAGAATCAATGCCATGCAAATGACAATAATCAAAAAGGCAAAGAGTATCACACCGGTCGCGGCTACTCTGGCAATGGGTTTAAAGTTCTCCCCCCGTATACAGTCCACATTGGGATCGGAAGAACAATTGGGAGGATAATCCCGGAACCAACAATTCCCCGCCACGGTAGGCAACGGATTAAAGTATCCACCTGTGAGGCCCACCACACAGAATACCACAACCATCAAAATGGGAACGGCATGTAAAAAGGGCTCTATTCTGCGGGCAATGAATTCTTCTTTGAGTTGGAATCTGACTCGCAAACAAAAGTAGAGTGCCAGCATGGCAGTGTACATCATCGTACCAAACAAAATGTGTGTAAAGACACCAGCCGCTTCACACGTTGCCGTAGTCCCGCTGGCACCGTAGGACAAAGCACTCGCTTCTTGTGGGACGGCCCACGATCCAAACACGAGCAATCCAAGTGCACAGGTGGCTTCCATGCAACTCAATCCCAGCATGATTCTATCATATGTTTTAGACCTTGCTCTCTGTTGTCTCCGGTAGTAGTGGGAGGAAAGAATGGAATAGACGATACTGATGGACCCCACCAATGACAAGGATGCAGGAAGGTAGGTGATTAGTCCCAAAGCTTTGAGCTGGATCTCACTGTACTTGGGCTCTATCATGATATGCTGTTGGTTGTTATTATTTTATTTGCGTCGAGTTTTGACGCAGCCACTTGACGCTGTGGCTGCCTTCATCGATCATCAGTTCGCAGCCATTCCATGGTGCCCCACACGAAGCAGCCATGCAGCCCGGATGCAAAAGTTCTTGTTTCTGAGCATTTTGTGACCCTGCCAAAATGAAAACAGCAGAGCTGCTTCCAGCCACCAAACGTCTCTTCCGCTTCTCATCAAAAGCCACACAACAACCATCACAGTTCTGACGTTCCGACCGTCGAAGACCACCGTCTCCCAAGCAAATCTGGCTGTGGCTGACTGTTGTTGTCGACAGTTGGTCTACTATCTCGTGTGCCTCGCCTAGATTAGGTGGACACCGTTTATTGGTCAGAGAAGAGGAGGCGTTGGTTCTGAATTGGTCGCTTGGTCTACTAGGAGTCAGTCATTTGGCATCTTTTGGCGGAACCATCCCACTGCTATAGTAAACAATGTCCGACTTGACGGTGTACGCCGAAGCGTTGATTGCGACTGTGGCTCGTGCGTTTTACGACGACGATGCAATTTGCTTGATCGATGTATTGATTCGCGATAAATTTCTGCGCGACGATGACATGGCCCCACGGTTGAGTCTGCCGGCGAAAAAACTGCGAGCGACGCTTCAGTTTTTGCAAGAAGAGCACTTGGTCAAGAGCGAAACGGTGGACGATTTAGCACAAGGTGGTTCGCAGGCAACCAAATTCTGGTACATTGACTACAATCACGCCGTGCATACCATTCGCTTTCGATTGCATCTCTTACGAAAACAATTGGAAGCGGCCGAATTGAGGGCGCGGAGTTCCAGCTTTTACCTCTGTCCGGGATACAAGGACAAACGATGCAATGGACGATACACGGAAGAAGAAGCACAGCAAGTTGTGGATTTCACATCGGGATTGTTCTTGTGTCAAGAATGTGCCATGAGTTTCGAAAATGATCCAAATGCTCCTCCCAAGACCGATTACACGCTGCATCTAGTTGACAATTCACGACATCTCAAAGAAGCAGTCGACAATCTGAGGTATGTCAGTGCACACTGTTTATGCATTTGTATCGAGAAAGAATTGATATTCACTGTGGTGTGATCTCACTTTTGTTTTGTGTTGGTCTTTTTGTTGGGTCTTTTTCCTTCCATTTTCTAATTGACATCGCAGACGAGTCACGGTACAGTTGTCTGGCAAAACCATTGGCAATCATCAAATTCGAAATGGAATATACGACTTGCTACAAAAAGTAAGAGGAAAGGGAAAAAGTCCCATTACATCCAATCTACCTTCGGAAAACTTTGCCCTCGGCATTGGATCCAAACGGTTGGCAGGAACTGGTCGAACCGCCGGAATCAAGGCTCGGAAACTCGAGCAACAAGGGGTTGCCGATTCGGCCAAATCTGCCAAGAATTATTTGGTGGGAGCCGGTCGTCGCTCGGCCGAAGGAACCGACGATGACTTGACGTTTCTCAAAAATGCCATGGGCAATGAAATTGCCTTTTCGGTGGAAAAGGGCGGCGGCGCCCGGGCCAATCTACTCGCTACCAAACGACGACGACGCTTAAAGTTGCTGGATGCCGCCGCCAGTCGGGTCGGCCCCAGTCTCCCCTTGCATGTCGTGCAACAACGAGAAAAGGAACAAAAAGCTAGAGAGGAAGCAGAAGCTCAAGCGGCGGCCGAAAAAGCCGGCAAGAAACGGAGAAAACTCAATGCGACGGGTGGATTGGATTTTTTGGAAGATAACATTGGACGGGCGAATCTGGAAGATAAGGGCAAGACTCGATTGATGGCGGAAGCGCTCAAAGAAGATGAATTAGATGACGACAATATGGAAGACGAGGAAGAGATTCGAGGTCTCGTGTTGGCGTACGATACAGAAGACGTGCTTCAATTGACGGATGAAATGCGCAAGGCAGCCTTTCAATCGCAGTACAAGACGGAAATGGGGCGACAAGCCAAGATTCTGAGATTGCAAGAGGAGGCAGGGCCGGGTGGAACCAGTCCCAACAAAACGTCGCCGACGGCCGTCGTGACGGATGCCGAAGACAACAATGTCGAGTGGGAGGATGGTTAGAGTAGAGGACGGAATGGAATGAAGAAAATCCAGTAGAGCTCCTGCCCGGCAAGTCGCACTGAACGTATTGGTGGGCAACTTTAGAGTTTAGTTTATAATGCATTAGGCTATTGATTCATTCATACAAGCGGTACGTCGAAGCTACATGTTGATAAGGTTCGTAGCCTTGGTTCTGCGATGCATGTTGGAGCCGCAGACGCATCATTCGGTCCCCAATAAGCAACGCTGTTGACTCACACGCAGAAAGCGATGCATGTTCCTCAGCTGTAATTCAATCGAATCGGCGGCGGTAGTGGGAAGTAGATACCGTAGGGAACTTCCTAGATCTATTGTCCGCCCTTTGTTTCCTGGGATGGTTGCCAGTTACCTTACTACCAAAGTTCATACACGAAGCCTCAGCCAGCAGCTCTGCATTGCCCGCGGACTAGAAAAGTGTGCCGTGGGGGGCAGTGACCTGGATTGAAGAGAAAACAGGCTACTAATTGAGTAGCAAATAATTGTGCCGTGCTCCTAGTAATCAAAAGTCAGCACTGAATCCTTTGCAGGCTGAACTTAATAGAAGAAGAAATTGGCATGCAAATCCATCTACAGGATAAGGCAGCCAGTCATCAAGACATGGCGCTGTGCTTTCGTTTGATTCCACAAGCAGCATTCTTTGTGCTGCTGTCTTGTGAGTTGCTACTTGGATGACTCCATTTGCCTGGGTTTTCATGCAAAAGTCCATAAAGCATATTGAAAACATCGTCATCTGTGGTGGGGTGATTTTGCTCTCCCTCCACAGCATCAAGATAAATTGTATTCTCTTGCACCTCCACCAGCAGATCTACAAATCCAGCTGTGGTGGTTTCTGGTACACATGCATTTTTGCGGCCCAGAAAATTGAGGGTTGTGTAGAAAGGCAGCAAGTGTTGGCTTGGATGCAATTCACTGCAGAGGGTTCCATTCAGATTTTCATCTGTGCAGCCATCACAAAGTCCCGCACCATGTAAAGTTGTATTGGACCTCAGGAGAATACTTGCTAAAATTTCATGGTATCTCTTGAACTTGTCCGGTTGCATATTCAGTTGGCAGTAGTAGAATTCTTGGAGGGTATGATTGCTGTGCAGCGAATTGAGAATTGGATCCAACCCATTTGCTGATGTGTCACTTGTTGCCCGGATTGTCAATGCCTCCAGTAAGAAGTTGTTGCAGAGGAAATTGCTGATCATTGCTGATGCCTCGTCAACATCAGTTTGGAGCTTTATAGACATCTGTTTCAGACAAGGCATCCCTCCCAAGCAATGTTCCAGGAAATCAAAAGCCAGTGGATTGTTTGAACGTGGAGAAACATAAACCTCTTGGATTTTACATTTTGGCAGCAGCTGCTGGAATGCACCTGAGTTGAACCCTGCTGATTTTCCATGTTGGTCTTGGGAAGGTTCAGGGAATCTGAGTACGAGAATCTCTACGCTCTGATTTGAGAGGATTTTGCGGACAAATTCCAAAAATCCACCCACTTCCCAATCAGCACACCCGCTGACAATACATTTTATGTCCTTGCTGTCCAGCACTGGTGCCATGCCCAACACTGCTTCCATATCCATTGCTGTCCGTTTTGTGCTGGCATTTTCATCAACGGCAACCCACGGAGCAACACTTTAGATACCATCAATTGTGTTTGTAGGCAAATTGACTTTGGGTGTCTTTCCTGCAATCCTTTTGAAGAGGCTTTGGGTCAATTGAAGGCTGTATTTCCAGTTCAAGACTGAAATCAAAGGAAGTGGAAGCAAGTAATATGGACCTTTGGGCATCAGTATTTCTGGATTGATATTAGCCATGGTAATGACTTCACTTTCAGTGGGTCTACCAAGTCCTGGTCCTTGATCCACAGCAAATCTAAAGGCCTTCTTATTTACCAATCCAGGACACTTTGTGGCAAGAAAACCAACTACTCCTGGTTTAGCACCGCATTTGAGGACATTCATGAACAGCTCTTCCGTTAGTGCTTCTGGATGGAACTCGTAGAAAGTTTTGACAGTTTCCAAATCAGCCTTTGCCATCAAACCATTTCTAATGGCTGATGCTTCGATACAGTCCAGTTGCTGGTGGGCACAGGGTTATCAAGAGCGGCAAAGAGGGTTGATGCTTCCATCATTGCTTGTTTCTCCGTGCTCCAACGTGCCTGAACGAGAAGAAGAATGAAAGGCCGTGGGTAATTTCCCTACTCTAAACCCCCATATAATTTTAAAATAAAAGGCCGTTGTTATTGAAACAGTCACGAAAGCTGATTAGTCACGAGCGTCAAAGAGGTTGGGGTTTTCAATGCCGTTTCTATTTCCGTGAAACTAACAATTTCGGTGAAATTACCACGATTCTTGCCCAGTTTCAATAACTTTCAACTTTATTTCAGAGCACGTCCGGTACACTGTAGATCTATGATACTCAGTAGCTAGCTAGATAGCTATTTAATTGGGAGCATCCAGAAAAAAAAGCAAGATGGATGGGAAAGATCCCACTGGCAGGCTACTTAGGGCAAAAATATCGAGGCTTTCTTGCACGAATGGACACGTCAGCCAAATCAACCTTCCAACTTACCCCGGAAGGCTTCCTGGGCATGTTGGCAAGAAGCAATAATTTACTTAACACAATTGAAATACTTAGACAATTTGGCTTCTAAACATCCTTTTACTATATGAAATTCAGTACTGCTTAGAAGCAAATAGATCTATCTTGCCTTTTATTTCTGGCATTCCTCTCAAGTTGACTTTCCTTTTTCCAGGCAGCTACTTTATTCGCTTAGACAGTCAGCACGCCAGTGGGATCTTGCCCATTCATCTTGCTTTTTTTTCTGGATGCCTCCATTAAAATAGTCTATTTTCTAAAATACTCCATCCAGATTAGTAAAACTCAACTTCGGGGAGGAGGGGGCAATACAGACTGGACTGTACACGTGAGGGTTCTCTAGTAGAGGGCAAAACATACATGTCTACCGAATTCAGAAGCCAGCTTCAGATTTATGGTACCAGTATAAGGTAGATATGGTAAAGCTTATTATTCACATCATGATGCTTTAGTAAACGTGTGACCCTACTGGTATACGTACGCTGTACGCCTGTATTACCCGAACTACATGTAGCTCCCGAACTATCAAAGACAAAAGGACAAGAGTTCCGAATGAAGCCTCAACAGCCTCATTGCCACCACCCCCTGCGGAAACCGGCAGCAAAGCACATCACCATTTTTAACACGACCACATCGAAAGGCGCAAATGATATTGGGTACGACTGTACAACACGACAACAGAGTGGTTCGGTACCACAGTACAGCAAGGCAAGGAATGGATGCGGGGCATTTGAGTCAGTCTGGTGAGGATGGATAATCATCATCCGAGCAGAGTCCTTGCAAGAGATTCGTCGAAACCAATAGACAAGGATACCGAGATTGATATTACTGGTAGCAACACAGAATCGCATCGAGAAAGCATGCATTTGAGGAGTTCTACCCAACGAAGGGGCGCACCTCCTATGGTGGGAAGGAGAGTTTCTCTGACCGATATTTTTCCCGAGAACGTGGCTCAGGCATTCAAAGATGGGACAGAACTCGAGCCAACACAGAAGGAATGTGCCACAATCTACTTTTCGGATATTGTTGGTAAGCCAACTGCGTGCTTTTTAACTAACATTTTCCTTGTCTGCGAATGGTTGTGGCCATCATGAGTACTCACTAATGTTCGATTCATTCTTTTGCTTCTGCTCCTCCCCATTATCCCCTCAGATTATACCGAAATTTCTGCTACCCTCCCTCCGAGCAAGGTGGCTGACATGCTTCGAAGACTTTACAAAAAGCTTGACAGGCTGGCCATGATGCATGACGTGTACAAAGTGTACGAGGAGAACAAGTCGATGTACCAAGTGGATTGATTATTGTGTGTCTTCTCATGTGCCGTATGTCACTTTCAACCCTACATACAACACAGAGAAACGATTAATGATGCCTTCCTCGCCGTCGCCAACTGTACGTTCGTTCGATCTTTGTGTGCTTTCAATAATGCAACAATAATCCGCAACTACTTATGCTATTCCCTGGCATTGCTCTTATACCCCCACAAATTTTTGTTGAAGTGGTCAAAGACCAGGAGGAAGACCACGCCAAACGAATTGCCGAATTTGCCGTGGATGCCGTGGCTGCTGCGAAAACTATACCGATTGACGAAGACAATGAGGATAGGGGCTTTTTGAACATTCGAGTGGGGTTCCACTCGGGCCCTGTTTGTGCCGCTGTTCTGGGAACCATCAATCCAAAATTCAGTTTATATGGGTGAGTGTTGTCAAAGAAAACACCTATTTAATGTCGCCAATGAACGCTGTCAGCTCACCTGCAATCTCTTCCCCATTATTTTCAGAGATACAGGTACGAATATACATGTAGGCCAACTTGGACTGCTGAGATTGGGTTGTTCCGGAAACTCTCTCTGACTCGACTCGAACAACACTTAATTCTGGACTCCCGTCAATTATTCATAAAGTGAACACGGCTTCTCGCATGGAGTCCAATGGGGAACCGTAAGCAGCAAAAAGCATTGTGATGCATCCTACCTCATAGAAGCAAGTCTGGCTCACTTTCTATTTATTCCATTGGATACGGTACCAATAGCGGTCGAATTCATTGCTCCATTGACTCTGCAAAACTCCTTAAACAGCAGTGCCCTGACATGCCAATCTACTGTAGAGGTGCCATCGAAGTGAAAGGCAAAGGCTCGATGCAGACATTCTGGGTGAACGAAGAGAACGAGAGGCCATCCCATGCGGACAGTATGCCAAAATTCTCAAGGCAGACATCAAGAGCCAGAAGCACCAGCCCCACGATTTCAAGGGCAACGACGAGAGAGAGCAGCAGGAGCCCCACGCACCATGAGGCATGCCGGTGTGATCCTCCAAAACATCCCGAGCGTCGGGGCAGCTTGGAGGAGGATGAAGCAACATTTTTTCATGAGGCAACCTGCCAAAATCACCACAACCACACACATCGTAATGAAAAAAATGCAGTCCACCGCGGGGAATCGCAAAGCGATGATGACTACAGAAAACCTGGTCACCACAATCAACCCTCTCGTGACCATCATGGCCACCGCGATCGCAGTACGTCCCCAATGCCAAACTTCTCAAGGGAGACATCGAGAGCCAGCAGCAGGAGCCCCACCAACACTGAGGCATGCCAATGTGATCCTCCTAAACATCCCCACCGTCGGGGCAGCTTGGAGGAGGAGGATGAACCAACATTTTATCATGAGACAACCTGCCCACAACGCCGCAACCGCAACCACACACATCGTACTGAAAAAAGGTCAAGCCACCACCCCAGGGAATCGCAAAGTGGCAACGACTACAAACCTGGTCACCACAATCAACCCTCTCGTGACAATAACGACCACCGTGATCACAGTAGGTCCCCAACGCCGGACCTCTCCCGTCAATCAGGTCACATCGGATCAAGCTATGCAAATGTCAACCCACCACGTGAACGTGAAGTCATCATGCCTCATGACATTGAGGTTGACAACTCCCGTGCCATGGAATCTTTCTCTAGACTGAGCATAGTATCAGATATCACAGAATTCACCGCAGATTTCAATCCCCATGGCCCTGGGGGGGACAGCCGCCAGAGCTTTGGACCCCATAGCCATCATCACGATGGGCGACAACAACAACAACAACAACAACAACAACATCATCAGATCCCTGGACCTCCTTCTTATCAGCAGAATCAGAGCTTTGGACACAATAGCCAATATCGGGATGAGAGGCAACAACATCAACACCAGATCCCCGGACCGCCTGCTTATCAGCGAAATCAGAGCTTTGGACAATATCAAGATAAGAGACAACAACAACATCAGATCCCCAGACTACCTCCTTATCAGCGAAATCAGAGCTTTGGACAATACCAAGATGAGAGACAACAACATCGTCAGATCCACCGACCACCGGCCAATGAACTAAATCAAACTTGGCATCCCAGCTTCGGGCAACACCCACAACCGCAACAAATCCAGCGGCAGTCATATCACCAGCAGCAATATCAGCCACCTCCCCCCCCAAGCCATCATATGCAACAGCCATACCACGCCCCTCCTCCCACCCAGTATCACACGCCCCAGACGGATCTGTCCCATATTCCTGTTCCTCCACATCATCCAATGACCCAGCAGTATCAAACTCCTCGCCCCCCACAGCCACAGACACCGGCCAACAATCCGCTCAAGGTTGAGATCGAACCTGGCGTGTTTAGGACATTGCGAGGGAAAGATGAGACCCTATATGCTATGGAATGTCGCTTCATGATTGATCTTTCCTGTATGGTGTGTACAATAAATGTCAGCTGCATTGCAGATGCTGAATTTGTTCTGTGTCCAGTCTGCAAGAGTGTTAGTCCAATTGTGAAAAACACAGGAAATGGAGGTGGTGTTGGGTTGGGAGTCGAACCAGATTAAATTCCTGGGACTAATGTTTCCGTTAGGGGGGACTAGCTTGTAGTTCTGCTTGCATGTGTTTTTTATTAGAGCCTGCTAGTATACCGGAGGTGGAACCGTTCTGGCAGACCCAAGGTGGCAAGTTTGGTCAATAAGGCGTCGACTTCCATTGCTCCTTCTCTCTCTTTCTCTCTCTCTCTCTGGTCCTGTGGGACTTCCTGTGGGACAAACAGTAGCAATACCGGCACAGATCAGCCATCGGCCCTACCGGTATGTATTAGTGATAGCAGTGCATGCTGATGTTGCTAGAAAAGGGCCAATTTGGGAGTGGGGATAGCTGTGAAAACAGGGATCCCAATGGTAGAACCTCGTGGAGCCTGCAGAATGTCGTTTCAGCAGAATTCAATTGCGTACCCGTGGTTCATCTCACTATCCTCAAAGGTACAGCGGTACCAGTACGGTTCCAGGTGAACGAGTTGTTTAGTATGGGTTAGATGGGGCTACGAGTGTGAAAGAATCGGGGGAGGAGTCGTGATCAGAGATCAGAGATCCAGCGGGCTGAATTCGATGAGCAGGCCGACAGAAGGAGATTGCAGGCAGGGGAGGACCGAGTGTAGATATTGTCAGGGGAGGGAGAGGGCAGTGACCGACTAGCTAGCGGTAGAGGTGGAGGGCACCACAGTCGTCCCGTTGCCTAGACAAACATGAAACTGGACACGAGAGCCACGGAGGCACATGGTCGCAGTGCGAGCAAGAGCAATGCTCAGATGGGCAGAAATGAAAGACCTGAGCACAGAGTAGGGCTTGGACCACTTGTGAGCCAAAAGCTGAGATATGCGGTACAGTACTGGTACATAAGCCAACGCTAACGATCCATGACTCCAGAAGAATCTGCAACTTCATGATTTCTTCTTTCCCATCAACGACAACAGTTTGTGTGACCAACCCCAGAAAGATTCCCTTTTGCATCAAAAAGCCCTACTGTGGCAAACGAGTGGGTTGTCCACCTGCCAAAGAGACTTGGAAAGGCAATGAATCGCTTCGGAAACACAGTCTCTACTTCTTGCGACAAAATGCGTGGACGAATCCGTACTCTTTCAAGAAGCACCCCACGCCAAAACCAACGTACAAGGAAACTGGCAGTGGTCACGGGGGTCACCAAGGGAGGCATTGGGTACCATATCGCAGAAGAATTGGTGGCGACGGCCGAAATGCATGTGATCTATTAGGCAGAAACCAAGCCAAATTGGATGCGGCTCGTCACACCACCACACAATCATCTACAAGATCCGTCCACAGGCGGTGCTCCCGACGAAATCATAATGACGAATGACCATGGCCAAAAACAATTTACAGACAGCATCATGGCACCCACCATCATGTACGGATGTGCCAAGTACGGATGATTGCATCCGCCATTGCCTTGTCCAAACAACATCCAAAAATCAACTTGACCGCCAATCGTCCGGGATCCGTTGTCTCCAATGCCGTATCGTACATGGGGCTGGCAGGAGCCATCTACTTTTATGGATTCTACTGGTTTCAGTACGTGTCGCCCCAGGGAGCCGTGCCATCCATACGGGCCGTACTAGATCCCGACTTTGATACGGTCGAATAGCTCCAAAACGGTGTCTATCTCCATTGCGATGCCCATCCCGTCCATCCCGATGCGGTCACGTTGGAAAACCATTCAAACACAATAACCCTACAGCAGTCTGGAAGAGTATGCCCTGGAACTGACAAGTGCCACGAAAAAACTCATCGTTAAAACGGTCATGATGGAGACAAATATTGCAAATAATGGCTGACTGATTGTGGAGTTGAGAGGACAGGAACCACCAATTTGGACACGACAATCTGGTTTTGTGGCCCCTTGAAGATCCATCCAACCTTGAGTCTGTTGACTAACGACTACTATCGGTATGTTTTGACTAGTCTCGTAAGCTGAGATCACCTTGCCATTCATTTTGCGCTTTTCTTCCTTTCCATTTTATGCCTTCGTCTTCTACCACGTGTGATCTTTCTCTGTACACTTTCATTCGTTGTTCATTCCGTTTAGTTTTTGTTGTCGCCTTGTCTGAGACGACGACGGCCACCATTGCCATTATCAACTTTTTCCTGGCAGCCAGTACAGTCGGCAGTGCAACCACTTGGAACGTAAAGGTTTGCATCCAAGCCATTCAAATATGGACCGCCAACGGTGGAACCACCCATGCTGATCTTGCAATCCTTGTCCACACTGCAGGCTCCATTTGTGCACTGAATGCTAATGGGGCCCTCAAATTTTGTACCATTCACAGGGCAGTTAGTCTCCCGAGACCTGATGCATTGGGCCAAGGAAGGGCACCAGGTGTAGCCTGCTGATCCAACACATCCATGCTCATCTCTGTCACTGCCCGCCATTGCTGCTTTTGCAGTGGAGAGAGTTGCAGCCGCAGCACTTTGACTCGCAGCTGCCAGTGTAGAACTTTTGGCCGATCCATTTGCCTTTGGGCAAAACCACATGACACACACTCCCCATGAAGGACACCAATGCCAACCATCAGTTTTACCATCAGACCCAATGCACTTACGCTCATCCCCACTTCCCTGTGTTGTAGGGCACTCGTCCACCCCTTGTAGGACACATTCCTTTAAGGCAGGACACCATGTAGTACCTTGTTGGTAACCTGCGTCATCCGTGCATCCATCGCCAGTATTTCCTTGCGCTGCTGCTTTTGCCAACACTGGAGTTGCAGCCGCAGCTGCAGTTTGACTTGCAGCAGCTGCCAAGGCAGTGTTTCCTACGGATGATCCACTGCCACATGTGCAGTCAACGTCATAGAAATCGGGCTGATAACAAATTTGCAGGGCAGGACACCATTCCCAACCAAGAGAACTACCATCGGTGCCATCAAAACATTCACGGTCATCCCCACTTCCCTGTGTTGTAGGGCACGTCTCATCCTCGTTAGGATCGATACAATGTCTTGTGGTTTGACACCATGTAAAACCTGCTTGGTAACCTGCATCATCAGTGCAACCATCGCCAGTATTTCCCCATGTTGTAGGGCACTCCTCCTTCTTAGGATCGATACAGTCCCATACGGTTGGACACCATGTGTAACCTGCTGGGTATTCTGCGCAATCATGGGCACAATTAGGAGCCGCTTGAGATGATTCAATCATCATCATTGCTGATGCGACCAAAAAAAGCAAACTGGTGGAGGCTTTTGATTTGTTGTTGTTGATAATAAAGAGCTTCATATTCTTTGTGTTTTGTGTTTGTTGGTTACTGTTGTTTGTGTTTTGGTTTTGTGAGAGGGAAGGTAAAGGGAGTCCAGCCACCGTACCGGTACCGTACCAGTCCCCGAAAGGAGCCCAGAGTGAAACGCAAGAAGCAAAGTGCGAAGCGTGACCGACTGTGCCTCGTTTTCGTACTATTTTTAATAGCTGGCTAGCTAGCTAGCTAGCTAGCTAGCTATTTAATAGTAGTGGTACTGCATGCCCACAATGCAACGTCCCCTAAAGAACATGAAGTTTCAGAAGATCTTTTCAGTCATGAGTCTGAGTCATGGACTTCTAATCATTAATCTTTCGTCCTTTTTGGCTTTCTCGTGTTCATCATCACAGACGGCGACAGCTTCCCAAGCCATCCATCGCGACTCGCAGAAGATGAAGGTGACCACCATGACGATGACAATGAGAATACGACGACGACTTTTGTTTGCTGTACTTCTGCTGCTGCTGTCGTTGGATTCCGTACGGAGTACTTGGTTGGTCTGTGAAGAAGAAACAGAGTCTTCATCATCCTCTAATAATAATAATGAAGAAAGCAACGACAGCGACGGCAAAAAGACGACGAAGAACAAGTTGAAATGTCAATTGGACATGTCGCTGCAAGACGTTCTCGATACGTGGAATGCCGACTGTGAACTTTCCGAAATTGGTGTCTCTTGCAAGATGGAGTTGGATCGGGACAGTATTGACAATACGAATGGATTTGTGTCTCTCCCTCCAAAAGACCAATTGAAGACTGCCTGCGACCAACACAATGAGGTTTGCATCGTTTCACAAACTGTTTCAAGATTCAAGTTCTCCACTCTAGAAGCACTGAAACAAGCCACGCAAAAAGTTGACAATACAGAAACAACAGACACAACAGCAACCAATTCAGATGAGACATCCACAGAATCAACTGAGACGACCACAAATGCAGATGTTGATGATTCCAATTCTGAACAGAGCCATCATCATCATACCCATCATACTCAATACACTTCATCCTCCACCACCATGTCGTCGTCTAGCGAAAAGATGGAATTTGGCATTCGAGTCGGCAACTACATGTACAAGGAACCCTGGGATCAATATGCCGCTCCACTGGCACGCGTCTTGAGAGCCAGAGCCTACTTGTGGCGGACATCTCCCACCAGTTTTCAACAACAATATGCCTTTGCGAATGCATTACTCGATATTGGCATTAGTCATTTCACCAGTGTCACGGAAGAAGACCATTCGCCCGGATTTCACAGCGGTGATCCCAAAATCAACACGGATTCCTTTGATTTGTCCTTGGCCATTCGGGCGTTGGAACAGGGACAAGTGCATTATTTGAGAATACTCGATATATACCAAGGAACGGATCAAGAATCCATTGTGCACGCCAGTTTGGCAGCACTCAATCTACAATGGGGAGAAATATTGCAGTCACATCATTACTACAATCATTTTGATTTTGACGCAACATCAACGCAAGAAGACTACGAGGATGAGGTAGAGACCATTCAAAAATACAATCAACTTGCCATGCAACGATTCCAAGTCTCAGAACAGCATTATAAACTCAGCTTAGAAACAGTTGAGTCCACCACTACAACCAACAACAACCCGGAAGAAACAGTCGATGGTGAAAACGAGAATGATGATAATGACAACAAGAAGGAGGAAGGCAGTATCGTTATTACCGAAAACCACATCAACCTGGCACACGTGTCACAACGAATCGGACGATGCATGGTCAATTCCATTCAAGCGTTGGCCATGGCCGAGGAAGAAGTAATGGCACACAACAACATGAATGGCGAACAAGCACAAGCAAATCTGGCCGAAACCTTGAGCAATGCACTCCCACAACTCGACAAACTCATGAAAATCGTTGCCCAAGCCGAAAAAAAGTTTGAACAAGCCGTCAACTTGTACCGTGCCGCCATTGCGCAAGAGGATGATCCAGCCAAGAAAATTAATCTCAAAAACAACCTCGCCACGACGCTTCAAGACTACAGTGTTGCCACTTCCTATGATGCTGCTTCCAATAATAATATCCCCAAAACGATTGCATTGCAAGCGGAATCCGTCGTGCTGTCGCAGGAAATTCTCGATTACATGTCGGAATACGATCGACCCATCATGATTGGCTACGTCGCCAGTGGATTGTATGCACTCAGTGGATTTTACATGCAGCTAGGGCAGTACGATGAAACATCGGAACACTACGACAAGGCCATGGATTGGTACGACATGCACGATTTGGAACCCGTCAACGTCGTCGGAAGTTTTGAGCAAGTTGCCGACGAAGATTTGCAAGTCTACGAAGATCAATTGACGGAATATCACGAACTGTTGCGAGAAATTAACATGCCCGATGGATATCCCGATCAGCATGTCATGTACGAACCCAATGACGCGTACGAGGCCGATCTGCATGCCGCCTTGGCATCCGCCCACTTGTCGCGCGATGAAAATTTAATGGCGATTGATCACTTTTTACAGGCCATTCGATTGTACGAGGATGATCGAACGGGAGAGAACTTGAGTCGATCCATTGCCGATTGCAAGGTGAGTTGAGTTTGGGCACGTACGTTCGTGGGTGCAACTGCTAGCTATGCATAGTGTGCTACGACTGTACTAGAGGAGGGACGATCGAGGTGGTTGGTCCGGCGGATTGATCCGACGTTCTTCCAGTACTAACGCTTTTCTCCTCTTTCCATTCATAAAGACTAGCTTGGCGGCAGCCTACTTTAAGGACAGCCAATTCCAACAAAGTGCTGAAGCACATAGGGAAGCAATGGAAATCTACCGTGAGGTAGTAGGTGAAGGAAAGAATCCCATGTTGGCCAGTCTGGCAGATCAGTTGGGAGTAAACATAGACGACCTTGGCCAGGTTAACAATTTGGATCTCTTGGCGTCGTCAAATATCCAAGAGTTGATTTCAAACCTAGATGTGGACGAGGAGGTAAAAGCCAGCTTGGAAGCGCTGACGTCCAAAGGGAACGGCAAACAGGACACACAGTCGTCCGAGTCGTCAACCAACTCACACCAAACAGCAGGCACGAATGCAAATAGACAAAAAGGCCAACAGAACCATCAACACGACAATGCCGGTGCAGCCCAGGAGAACAAGGCGCAACAGAAGGTGCACGAGGAACTGATTGACCTGGAAAAATTACGGCAGAGTGCATTGAACGCAACTGTCCACGAAGAACTCTGAGCGGACCAGAGGCGCCCCAATTGCAATCACGACAACAAACTTTCTGAATTCTTGGGGTTTTTGCTCCTGCCTCTACTACATGGGTCAGTCGTTGAAACTTACAAACAGTGCAGGCCAGCCTCCAGGTGCTTCCAGAGCTCTGCCTGGATGCCCCCGCATTTGAAGAGCTGCTACCGGTATACCAAGCGTCATCCGAAGCTACGCTGGACGATATTTTCCGCTTGCCTGGAAGATGCAGTTCCAAATCAAAGCCACTAGAATTCACAATGCAGCACACTGCAACACAAGACATCACGTAGAATGTAAGGTTCCACAATGTGGTATCGAACGTAGCACGTCCTCTTCCGTCCAATAAAAGACGGGTTTTGTTATCGTTCTACTCTAGCGCTAGCCAGCCAGTGTGAAGTACATGTACTGCGATGGAACCGTTGGCAGGGTCGGTGCATCTACCAAAAGAGGGAGCGCCCTTCCATGTTATGGAACGTGGAAGACCATTTTGGGATTCTGCATGAGATCTGAACTATCATCCAAACAGTTTCCGTACCTGGTACCGGTACATGTAGTCAGTCGGTGTGGTCACGGGGATTGGCTATCTTTCGATCGGCGAAGTCAGTCCCTGCTGGAAGCACGTATCAACTTTCACAAAAATATCTTCAAAGATCTTTCACAATGACCTTCAGGGTCCATCTCACTGGGCGTCGACACATGGACCTACTGCGATAACCGGTGTTCCGCTGGGTGCTGCTTCCGAGTGGTACGTATGGCTTTCTCTTGCCATTTCAGCAACATCTACCTACGTATTTCATAACTTTATCCGCAAACGTTTCCAAGTACTTCTCCCAAACAACCATGAAATTGATTGCCGTCTTGGAAACCAATCAAATCGAAGTGCCGCGACAAGATGTTCGTGAGGCTCTTGCTGCGAGTCCAGACACATATTTGGCAGCCCAACAACAAGTCATGAAGCCCCAATTGATATTTGGAGTGCAGTATGTTCTGGATCATATTCCCAAAGATGAACTGGTCGTTCGCATGGGATGGGCAGCATCAGGCCATCGAATGCTAGGAGCGCCCATTCTGGGCCTTTTCGTCTTGACCAGCAATCAGCTCCTTTTTGTGCGGCAGGATCCCTCGACTAAACAACCCGTTCTTCAAGAGTACCCACTGTCCGGCATCTCCAAAGTATCGCAATCGGGATGGCCCCTTGGATTGCGAAAGTTGCATTTTACAGCCAACGGAGAAGAGCATACCTTGGAACGTGTCCACAAGGATAATGCTAGCTATATCGAGCAGGAGCTATCCAAATAGACATGCCTGCTGTGCCTGTAGCCAGTATAATAGAATAGGCTTAATTTAATCGCTTTAGGCTCATTGTGCGTTATAGCAACGGCGCATCTATGAATTCAATCTCAATCGGCCACAAGCATTATTTGAGAGCATGCACTTGTCCTCAATTGTGGCCCCTGATCCCACGGAATCTATCCATAGAGTCCCCAATTCAAGCTCGTCTTTGCCAAAGCCTGCCCCCTTGCCCCCTTGCCCCCTTGCCCCCTTGCCTGGCTCCAGATAACTCAACTCCCCCCCCCCCCCTCAGTGCCCATTGTAGATACATGTACTGTCAACCTTAGCATGTAAAGTACAGTAGTGCTGCTGGCTTATGTAGAAAGATATGGATGCTGCTCGCAGAACAAAGATCCTCATAAAGAGAGGTCTTCGATGGTACCAGCACCCCGTCAGTATCCATTCCAAGACCATGAACATTACCCCTTCTCTCCCTAGTTTCTTGTTTCTCCTAGTGGATGACATTGGTTGGGCCGACTTTAGCTACAACAATGGCACTGCATTGACTCCAAACATCGACGCCTGGGCCAAGGACAAGAATTCTTTGATTTTGCAGGATTTTCATAGTGGAGGAACAGTGTGCAGTCCAACAAGAGCAACCATCTTGACTGGTCGCAATCATTTTCGGGATTGTGTGGACTATGTCTATGGCTGTGATGACATGTCAATATGTGTTCCAGACTTTGAGTTTGCACCGTCTCGCACATTTACCGTGGGTGATGCAGTCAGGACAGCTCATCCAGAGGAGTATGGTGACTATGGGGGTGCCTATTTTGCAGGCAAGTGGCACCTTGGCAGCTTCTTCAATGACTCTGAAGCCTATGGCGGAAAGACCAGTTCTCCCCTTGTCCATGGGTTTACAAAGATGAATGCCACAGTTGAAGTAGCTCCCACTGCAACAACCAACTGTCAATGCAAACCAGAATGGCGGAAGGATTGTCAATTTGGCCACTACGATGGGCCAAATCATTGCTCCCCTGATGGTCGATGTTGTTTCAACTACTGGTGGGATGATCCCCTTTCAGCCCACGGTGTGACAAATCTTACGTGGCCTACCCCTCCCGATGATTCCTTGTATCTAGTGGACGCGTTTTCCCGATACATGGCAGAGAGAGCGCAGCAGAAGAAACCATTCTTGGCCCAAATCAGTTTTCACAACTGTCACATACCCTTTATTGCATCCAAAACAGCCAAAGTACGTTGTGCCAAAGGAGAAACCTGCCGTCCACCTGATCCAGGCTCGCCTCCCTACACGGAAAAAGAACTAGACTACTATGGCTGTATGACAGAGCTGGACAATGCTTTTGGCCAGGTTATAGAGGCACTCAAGAAGCATGGATACTATGACAATACCATGATTTGGTTTGCATCCGATAATGGCCCTGAGCAGAACTGCCCACCGGATGGGATCTGCAAAAAAGCATCCATTTCCCCGCAAAGGCCGGTAGAAGGGCCAGGATCTGCAGGACCCCTGCGGGGCAGGAAGCGAGATATCTATGAAGGAGGCCATCGGGTTGCAGGCATAGTCTCATTTCCACCTCTTATTCAAGGTCGGGGAGGCATGCAAGTTTGGGAAACTGTGGTAACATTTGATTTCCTTCCTACCGTTATGGAATTGCTGAATCAAACTCGCCCTCCTTCTCAACAATCCTGGGCTCTTGATGGTCGCAGCATTGTGGCTTTACTGAAAGAGCCCAACAATTTTCAATGGAACAATACCAAGGAAGGCCCTCGTAGCTTTGGCATTGGGTACTATGATCCCAAGCAAATCATATCCAATGGTTGGGGCTACCGGTGGGGGAAATGGAAGTATGTGCAAGGCAGTGTCAGCTGCAACAAGAAATATTGCCGAAAACCACAGTTATTTGATTTGGAGACAGACCTGGGAGAACGACATGACTTGGCAGAGGCAAACCCGGATGTATTGCGTCTTTTGCAGCAAAAGTTTCGGGAATGGCATGCTTCCATAATGAAATCAAGGCAGGAAGAGTCCAAGTGTCAGAAAGCCAATTTGCCACTGCCATTGCCAACCTTCATGTCAGAAGAATAATCAATAGGTCTAAATCTGCTAGCTAGTTACGTGGCTCGGCTATTAGCTACTAGTATTGTACCGGTACCGTCTTTTCAAAGGCCCGATCTTCTGGCGTCGTCTCGACTTTTACGTTTACAGCTCCGCCGTTTTAGTGAGTACATAACGGCTTCTTTTTTGAACTTGAATTTCAAACGCCTCACAAACTCATTTTCATTTTGAAGTCAAAAAGCACCATGGCGACGACCTCTCTGGGAGCAGCGCCTCCATGCCGACGCTCGTTTGGTGGCAAAGCAGGGACGTGGTTTACCAGGAGGAAACCGCGCAATGATACCTCGACCTTGAAGAAAACGAATGGCGAGCTCTCTTCGCAACCCAATGCGACCATTGAATGGGACCATGACAAGTGCCGTCCTATTTTCAAACAAGCCGTGCCGCCCAAAGAGCCATCGAATGAAGAACAAGATACTGACAGGAATACTACAGTAGCGAGAAAGCACGATGGGATCAACATTCGCTTGGATTTTTCCGATGGTATGGAGAAGACTACTACTTCTACCAGTACTAACGAGTCCAATGAAGAAGCACCGACCAAACCCAAGGATCCTTTTGACAGCAAGAAGAGACATCAAAAGTCCTACGGAATCAGGTCTCGCAACAAGAAGAGACAGAAGAAGTGCAGTGAGTTGGATTCGCTGAATGATTCCGACGATGACGAATCGTATTGTGTGGGCATGCTGTCACAACCACAGGATTTTCAGCCGTTGAATAATCGAGGAAGCACGAAGAATGAGTCGGAAGAGGAAGATGACAATCACACAAGCACAACAATCGACACGGTGACACTGGCCAGAAGAGTCAGCACGGGAAGCTGTTTGAGTCTGGAAAACAAAGTCGAAAAGGATACATTTGCATTTCGAGATGACGACCCCGTGGACGACAAAAAGAGGACTCTTGTCCAGTCGCTCTGCGAGACTCCACAAACAGCGTCTCTCCGCGTCCATCGGGAGTTCTTTGAACGACTAGATCGGGATCATCAATTGACTATCGCTGCCGAGCCCAGCACTTGTCGTCGTCTGCGCCGTCACGAGACCACGGGTCGTTCCACGTATGGGGTCAATTCGAAAAAGCATCTCTTGACGGTGGCCCCCAAATTGACCCAAGAGTACAATGAATACAAAGTGGCGTGCGAGGAATCCAACGTGACCCCCATTCCAAAGGAAACCTATTCTGCAAACCGTTCTCAATACTTTGAGTCAGCGTCGGAGCTTTATGATGGGTTCCTGGATGAGTGAGCCGACAATAATGCAAAAGCAAAAGAGGCAACACTGCTGTAATCTATGGTAGAGCAGCCGGACAGTAGGTACAGATGAGCAACAAGCATACTGGAGTTCAACAAGTCTTTAATAGTTAAGAGTTAGTAGCAGTTTTGTTGCTGTAACTGTGACCAGTTCTCTAGTTCGGGTACGAGGTACAGTAGTACTGTAGAATTGCATGGCTTCAATGGAGAACAGAACGTACCGGTACTTGTTAATGATGCTGTCCTGGTTAGACGAGGACAGATCGACGGATCATACTGGCATCCATTTATAGCAGATAGAGACCGATGGAATGATGACTGGAATCGAATTATCATGCGCAATAAACATGAAACATTTTGTACTGGATGGCTGGATGGTTAGTCCGTATCGTACATGTCGTACTGGCAACAACTCATTTACAGGATTCATCCTTATCGGAGCATTGAGGACAGCTGCAAGTAAGCAGGTCGCAATCATATCGAAAGCTGGTCAGGGAAGTCAATGCAATGCAAAGCTCTTCTGGAACGCTCCCGTTTACCAAATTGTCGTAGATTTGAAGTTGCTCCAACGTGGAGAGCTGCGCCCACGAAACCGGAATAGATCCGGAGAAATGATTTTCATACAGATGCAGTTCTTTCAAGTTTGTCAGTGAAGCAAGAAACTCCAAGTCAGACAGCCTTCCGTCCAACTTGTTCTCATTCAAGTGCAAGAAGGTCAAGGCCGTCAACAGTCCAATTTCACTCGGGATGGTCCCGGTAAGGCTATTCTCCCAAAACTCCAGTTGTTCTAGTCCAGATAGGTGGCTTAGCTCCGATGGCAGACTGCCTCGGAGATCCAGGCGAGACATCTGGATAGTCCATACCACAATGCAACAAGCATAGTTAGTTTTTTGCCAGCATCTGCTCTTCCGCCGGACAGATAGGTTGTGGCGACGAACATACCAGGAGGTTGGTGAGGTGTGTCAAAGCACCGATTTCACTTGGAATCGTTCCGCTGATCTGATTGTTTTGAAGCAGTAACTTGAGAGAATGCACAAAGTGAGGAGACAGCCAAAAGGGAGTGCGCCTTTGAAAACAAGCTACATTGATGCAACCATACCTCTGTCAACCCGGTGAGCCTTCCAAAGAGTGTTGTCAGTGTGCCAGAGATTTGATTCTCTCTCAGCGATAGACACTTTAGGCCAGTCAAAAAGGATATCTCTGGTGGGATCGTCCCAACAAGGCGGTCGCTGTCCAAGTTGATGGCTTGGTAGACTCCTTCGTCAGTGCAGTTGGGCTTGAATTCCCTGTCTCCTTGCCAGTCACATTCGTGCAGACTGTCATCGAGCCAGTTGATACGGGGCGTTGGTTGCCAAGAGCTGTTTCCTCCCGTGGCATAGAACAGTGTCGCCAGCGCCATTAGCTGTCGCTTTCGTGCCTCTGACATGGACTCAAAATCCCGATGCTCTTGAACCCAGGAGAGGGCTTTTGCTTGAGGAGACGTCTCATTCTCGAGAATGGCAGCAATGGAAAACTCGGGTAGAAAGTCAGCGTCAAGCATGGCACGGGGTGTCGGAGGTGGAGTGGACACGGGTGAAGGAGACTCGGACGAAGCAGTTTGCTTGATGCCACCGTTCTCTCCTCCTCTTCTGTGGACTCGGAGGAGTTTGTGGCTGTGATAAGCACGCTGCCAAGTAACCCAGTCAGAATCAGGAAGCCAACAATAATGGCTGCTGCACTGTACATGACACATACCCATTTGCGGCTGACGGTGATACTAGTGTTGCTCTCAGAGCGGTTGGATTCGTCCAACTTGGGCCTTCCATCTTCACTTTGTCCCGATTCTTCGTCTTGAAAGCTGGGAAGCCTCCAGGCAAATTGGCTCGGCGTGAAAACCAGCGGTAGGTTCCTCCACTATTCTATGCTTCCAAAGCATGGAGGACACCGGTCTCTGGAAGCGTAGACATCGGACTCTTAGTGGATGTCGTCATCTTCCTGGTTGCCTGTATACTAGCAGTAGCAGCACAGTCGGCGGTGGCGTCAAAGGATATGGTTGTTGCGGCCGCTGCTGTGGTCGTCACTAACTCAACAGTGGTGGCCCTTCGTCTTGCCTCCCGCCTGACTTTTTGGTTTGTTCTATGAATGTGGCTGAGCGTGATCGCTGTGAAGGAATGCCTACTGGCTACCCTAGCGTTGCCCAAGGACTCTGCTTCTTTACGAGCCTTCCTTGCCTCTGCGTAAGAGCTTCTCGCTGCGGGTACCAGTATGCATATAGTTGCCGCGTCGAGCTTTGGTGTGATACCGGTATCTCTGGTGGCAGCAGCGTTATTAGTGACCAGTCCAACCGGAGGCTCCCGGCTAGCCTCAGACTTGGAGGAGCTATCCATCACAATGCCACCATTCTTGACATTGCAACTGCCGGGGTCTTGATTCGTCTGGCCATTGTCATCCTTCGAGGTAGACAACGCCGCCACACTTCCTTCCTTCATACTGTCCGACATGTCCAGGGCGTTTCTCCAAAGAGGAGCGCAGTCTAGTCTAAAGATGGGAGTCAAGTCGTAGTGAGAGGGGTGGATTGCTGGGATCTAGTAGGGACAAAGTAGCATGGAGCCACAAGCCACAAAGCCACAACGCGAAGAGTAGAACCGAACCAAATACCGTACCAATACAGCTGCAAAAAGGAGCTCAAAACCAAATCAAAAAGTGGGTTGCCGAAAGAGAAAAGATCTCACTTTCTCATTTTCTGTAAGTTAAAGCCTTACTATCACGATTGCACTTCACTTGAAGAGAATTGTCCTTACAATCCTCAGAAATGGGTGAAAATCAGATTTGGATGGTGTAGACCTTTTCTATAAGATGTTTGGATGTTTACTGTAGATCATTCAAAAAGTGAGTGGTGAAAGCTGTGATGAAGTACTAGCCAGTACTGGTACCTGGTACCGGTAGTGGCGAGAGCTGCTCCGGTGACACGCCCGTGACCCGTGACGGAAACTGATAAACTGGAACCAGCAAAATGGTGTAGTAGGATCAGGGCTTGCACTAAAGTCTGGAAACCACTTGAGTTCAAGGCTCGAACCAAAATATCACCATAATCAGAAGAATCTTCTGCACTGTGATTGTGCCAACCGTACCTATCTACCGGTTATCGGTCTGAAAGAGTGAAACTTTCTGTATTTTCATCAGCGTTTCGTTGATGGCTCGGGCTCGTACGTAAATCGAACCGGTACGGTAACATACGGTACAGGTATGGTGGAAGAAAGATTTGAAGCTCAAGTCTGTACCGTATCCCTTGTCTGTACCGTATCCCTTGTCTGTAATAGTATCGTATCGTCATACTACTCCTCGAGTAGTCTATCTTCAAAATCAGTCAATGGAGAGTTCCAATACATGTACCGGTACTAGCTAATATTGCTTCACAAAGTTTAAAAGTGCAACAGAAATAATTGTCTTATTTTCAGGGT
>CAICTM010001033.1:0-39409 GCA_903772945.1 Seminavis robusta | reverse complement strand
CACAATCTGAACGAGAGAGAAAGAGAAAACGAAACAGATAGCCAGTCTACTAGACAGTAGAGCTGGAAGGATATTGATTAAATTAGAGAAATTGTGCGTTCAAGTTCACACCTTTTCAACAACCGTACGCAAAGGGTGCCGGGCCAAGGTTCGAATTTTCAATCCCTCGTGGTGCTGTAGCTAGCTAGCTAGTGGATCGACCTCTAATGCAAGTTGTTTGTTGGGGAAAAGAACGATACCGTAGCTGCCGTCGGATATACGTTCGAAGGCAGAGTTTACCAGGGTATGTCTCATTGTGCAGGTTGGTCTCGCTTGTACCGTATCATCCAAACAAAATCTTGTGCAAAACAAGCAGCACTCTGGTTGTTATTTAAGGTTACAACTTGACTGCCCCCCGATTCGCGTCGTATCGACCGGGAGCAGCCGCACCCAGCTCCTTGTGTTCTTTGGCCATTTCCCGCAGCTGTTCCATGTTCACGCCTACAATGCGGCTCGCCCGCAGCTCATCCTCTGTAAAGCTATCGGAATCGGAATTGTTGGGTGGCAGAGCCGGGCATTTGTGCATGTCCACCTTGGCCATTCGAAACATGCCGATACACGCCTCGGGTTCATCCGTTGTATCAATTTCTGGGTCATCTTGAAAATCTTGTCGTAGTTGAATGACTAGGCCGACATCGACAATGACATGCGCCGTGTGTTTGACACATAGATTAACAATGGATCGGACCCACTTGTCGCTCATACAATCGACTTCGACTTCCAGTAGTGGATGCAGCTGTTTGCCCGTTGCGGGGTCGACCGATGCTTCGTGTTTGCGCCAACTGCAGGGAACGTACATACAATGGATAATGACTTCTTTTTTGGCCGGTGCAATGACGCGAATGGCAAAGGGTGCTTCCGCCACAGAAGGCAGTACTTTGAGTCGATCATTCCGGTATTCGTCATCGCCATTGATGAAACGTTTGACAGCCTTGACTTCATCGTCATCGTCCTCTTCTTCGACCAAATCATGCAGTTGTGTGACGTAACTGGGAAGTTGCAGATAGAGAATATGATTGCCAAATCCGGTAATCATATTGACCATGAGAGTGGGTGTGTCACGAAGCCCGTGTTCCAGGAGATACGGATGCTCGCCGAGATTGGTTTGCCCCTCTCCCACTTCTTCGTCGGCGATAAAGACATCGAGTCCACGCAGTTTCATGGCCGGAACAATGACATCTTCCAGAGTAGCCACTTCTTCTTCCTTGACGTCGAATCGTCCAATTTGGTGTCGTTGGGCATCCTCCTCAGATGTGGTTGGACGTTCGCTTGGAGGTGTGCTGTCGGATGCAAACCGTTGTCCACCCTGACGATTGAGTGTATCCGGCCGTTGTTCCTTTGGTTGCTGTTGTTTCCTATAGCTTTTGCTCATGTGATGTATTTGGTTCATCAGGGCGCGGCTGGTGGTACCAGTTACTTTCGTAAGTTGTGGCCTTTGCCATTCGGGAAGATTGAGTTGCGAGGAATTGGAAAGTGCCGTCCAAGGAGCGACTGTCATACCCTGGTGGATCAACTCTTTGACATTGTCGGTGATTTTGGCAGGAAGCTTGGTGGCATACTTTGTCGCGCTTCTAAGCTTGTTCTTTTTTGTCGTACGTGGCTGATTGTCATAATGGTCTTCTACTACTACGTCGACATCTGCTGATCTCTCGGAAACAAGCATGGGCTCTTCTTCGGCCTCAGCTTCGGCATTGGCTTCCTCATGTGGTGGTGCAGACTCTGCAGGGGCGACAGAGGTACTGGCTGCTTGTCTATCCTTGGATGCCCGGCCAACCAATACACCCGCCATTAGCCCCAGAACCATCCCATACAGTAGTATGGGTATGGAGACAGTGGTGGACACGGATATCCCATTGTCATCCTTAGCTATCATCATGGCCAACAGAGGGACTGTGGCAACAGAGGTTAACCCTATCCCTATCAAGTCAGAATTACCCCCACCCAAAGGGGCTTTTTCTTCTTTTGGCGTTGTGGTTGTTTCGGGCGGCGACAAAAGTACTTCTCGACTCGTCGTTGCAATTTTGACAGTTGCAGTACTGCTATTGACACTACTGCCCTCCATGACATCGCCAGAGATGGCGCTTTCGGCCGAGATGGCGCTTTCGGCCTCGGATTCTTGTCGATCTTTGGGTCCAAACTGGGGCCCTTCATGAGGATGAAGCCGTTCTTTGGCTCGATGAGTCGCCTCCTTGGCGCGATCTTTGGCACGATGCGTCACTTCCTTGATGCGCTTGCGGACACCCAGCCCGGTAATCGAATCGCTCGTGGTCATGGTGCTCTGTGTGGATTGTGTTTTTATGACAAATGCGTGCTTTCTTCTCTTCCAAGAATATTCGGTTGCAGTGTTGCAGTGTGGCAGTCCCGCTTGGCAGGATGCTGGATTCGATCCGTTCGATCCAAAGATCCATCCCAAAAATCTTGACGTCATACTTTTGGAAGAGCTCTGACGATTCGATTCGATACGGTAGTGCTAACGGTACAGAATTAAAGTGTGTTTTGCACGGTCGTTTTGGGACAACACCTGTTTACTATACAAAATACAGTACAATTGAGTTAATGGAGTCTGTCTCAGTGGCTTTTGAGGGGAATGACTCTAGAAAGCTTCCGTGCACAATTAAGTGGGACTCTAGAGAGTAGTAGAAGAAGCAGATCAATACTTAACATAAAATATAATCCTTGATACTGATTGCTTAGAGCATATTTGATTGCTATGTTGTATGATTGAAATTGCCACCAATACCGATGTGGGCGTTAAGTAAATAAGTCATTTGGGACAATCAATACAGTACTAAGTGGGTTAAACATGTTTTTCAACAAATTTACACTCAATAAAGCACGGTCCCAATCAAAACCCACTTTAATCTCGTACTCAAAGCACCCGCTAAAGCATCCGGCAAAGCCAAGATCTAAGAGCCAAAACTGCAAGACATTTTGGGCTATTCGGCTATTCCAAGCAAGAAATCCAACAAGTTTACCGTAAAGCTAGGCCAGAACTGTACGAGAAATGTTGGCACGCGTTGCTTCAAGAGTCTGAACCTCAGACGTACCGTAGGTGAGAAATGAGGAAAGCGTGAAGAATTTTGTCGACAGAGGTACGGTACCATAGTCGAGACTGATAGCTCTGGGTTCAACAACTCCACTCTCTCTCTCTCTCTCGCTCGCTCTGTCGCAATCTCGCTCTTGTGACCATGTCGGAAGCAGAGGCGGTAGTGGATGCCAATCCCCAAGACCAATCCGCCAGTGCTACTGTGGACGATGACCCATTTTCGGATGCCAAGGAGGCGTTTGGCTCGATGTTTCTGAGTGAAAAACGGAATGAGTCCAACAAGTTGTTTAAAGAATTGGACAAGGATCGTAATGACGGTGCTTCCAGCGAAGAGATTGCCCAATTTGTGGCGTCCAATGACAAGTTGTGGATGTTGCTCAGTGTCAATTTGGATCAACCTCCGGAAGTGGCCGCCAAGATAGCCACTCGCGTCGCCATGGAACTCGCCACAGGATTGACAGGAGAAGAAGCCATGGCCGCCGTCTTGTCCAAGGATCAGTTTCACACCTTTCGAAAAAAGTACATTTTGGATCCAGCGGGATCGCAAGAGTTTTTCTTTCGCGCCGTATTTGCCTCGTTTGACACGGACAATAACAATGTTCTGGACACCAAGGAACTCGATCAGTTTCTAGATATCTTTTACAAGTCGGGCTCGGCCTTTCAGGGAGCCATGGGAACCATCAAGTTACCTCCCAAAGACAAACTTCACGACATTTTCTTGAAGGAATTCGATGACAATGGTGATCAGGAGCTATCGTTTGATGAAGTACGCATGATTATTAGTGGACAGATCAGAGCCGAAATGGCAGAGGAAATCGAGGCGCAAGCGCTGGAGGCGGAGCGTCTGGAGAAAGAACGCGTGGAGAAGGAGCGTCTGGAGAAGGAAAGCCGTAGAAAAGAAAAGGAGGAAGAAGAGAGAAAGAAAAAGGAGGCAAAGCTTCAGGGAAGCAAGACTCAAAGTAAGTCATCGTCCTCTGTGGCAACGTCCTCGTCGAGCACACAAGATGGAACGGAAGGAGCGGTGGAATCGACAAATAAGGATGAGGACGATGGGTGTGCGCTTTGTGAGTGGGTTGCGGGTTTGTTCGGTGCAGCTCCTGCTGCCAAGGCTTAGCTTGCTGACTAGGCGACGCAGAATTACTGCCCGGCACGTACGCCACCTACATGATGGATTGAACGTTGATTGCATGATTGCTGACTAACAGCAAAGAGACAGAGAAGGTAACCGCAAATATATAGCATTATGAGACTCCTTTCCAATCCTGGTTGAGCGAATGAAGACAATCTTACTTCAGCCACAGGAGAACTGTGATTAATATTTCATACATTATTGGTACGGATTGTGACCTGTTCGCCGCAGTTCTTCTTGTTGTCTTCGTTGAGTAGTTTGCTTCCATGGCATGAAAAAGGTGCCATGCCAACCTATCTACGTTGACTCGTGCACGTTTCTCATTCAGAAGCGTAATAAGGATGTGGATGCGGCGCCGGTACAGTCCACGGATGACTACGAGATAGTAGGTTGGCTAAAACGGGAAGGGTCGAGCGCGGGCTACAGGTGCCTACAACTCCAGTCTTACATTTTGTCTGAATCCGATAATAGACGTTTTACTCTTTTTTTTTAAGGACCATTATGCAGTAGTTGCTACATAGCCCCTGGGTGCTCCGCTTGTACCGCTCATCATCACTGCTCCCAGATTATGCTCTAGCTAGGTTATCGGGCAAGGAGTGCAACTGCACCCACAAAGATTCGTTCCATAGCAGGCTGACAGTTTGCTGGTTGCCACTCCATAGCAATTGCCCCCAAAACACATGGTTTCCTGTGACAGGAGTATCTTGTTGCACAGTCCATGAGGGATACTGCCTGTCAAGGATGTGTTCATCACTACCAGGCTGGTCAAGTTGTCCAACAAAAGCAATTCCGTGGGAAGAGTGCCAGATATTTGTGTGTTTTGCAGTTCAAGCTTCTCAAGGCCAGACCACAAACCAACTTCTCTGGGAAGAGAGCCCGAGAATAGGTTGTCATTTATTTTCAAAAGCAACAGTTCTGGTGTTGAAAAGAACAAAAATACCAATTTGAGCATAGATGGCCTCCAAAGCTACAGAAAAGGAATATTGCACTCACGTGAAATCTTTGATAGCTCTTCTGGTAAAGTGCCAGTGATGGAGTTCCTTCGAAAGCCCAAGCTGTTCTGCAAAAAAAAAAAGACACAACACCCTTAGAGTACATAGAGGCACCAATACCATACAAGGTTCATTCATGATACTTACTAGCTTTGTCAACAATCCCATCTCACTTGGAATTGTGCCATTAAGTTGGAAGCCGTTCAAAATCAGGCTTGCCAAGTTGGTCAGCTTGCCAATTTCAGCTGTTCAAGACACATATTTCAAAAACATGAGAGACCACAACGTAACGAAAGTGAAAGGAACTAATGGCACTTACATGGGATTGATGTGAACCCCCCAGGTTTCCGATAGCTTAGATTTAAGTTCTCCAAATTGTGCAGGTTTCCAACTACCTGAGGGAGGAAAGATGCTGTATCCAACAGAGGGCACTCTGAGAAACCCAAGCTCTCCAGGTTCGACAATCGAAGAATCTCAGTGGGGATGGATCCTGTGTAGGCAGAAAATATCAAGTGAGTCAAAAGTCAAACTGTGGAATTTTTGTACTGCTTTTGTCCTCTCCCTTGCATACCAGAAAAGTTCGCTGCATCTAATCCCAGAGTTGTCAGGTTGCTAAGGTTCCCAAGCTCACTTGGTAAAGTCCCATCAAGCTCCCTACCTGAGATTGAAAGACCCTCCAAGCTTTCTAGCTGCCCCAGTTCTGTTGGGAGTGTGCCAGACAAGTGCGTTGTGGTAAACCACAAAGATGTCAGCATTGTCATCAGCCCAACCTCCGTTGGTATATTTCCTTTGAGCTGGAGGTTCCAAGATAATAAAAGAGTTTTCAAGCTGTTACACAGCAGGGATATTTCTGGTGGTATTGTTCCATCCAAGTTGTTGGCAAACACAAATTGCAACGAAAGAAGTCGCCCGTTGTTAGCACAACGAGCAGCTGGGTTTGGGTCCCAACCCTTATCAATTTGTTCCCAATTGCACTCATGAGTGTCCCAATCCAACCAGCCTTGATTTTTCACCCAATAGTCACCCCGTGTTGAGTAATAAAAGGTGGCCAGTGCAAACCTTTGCTTCAGTCTCCATATTGGGAGATGTTGTGTATTGTTGGATTTGTTGATATTGTTGCTTAGCCATTGATATGCCTTGGTCTGTGGAGACCTAGGACTCTCCATTGCCCTGAGGGTGTAGTCAGGCAGATTGAGTCTTTCCCATAGCGATGTTGGCTCTTGTGTGATTGAAGATATTGTAGATGCATATTCTTGTATTGGGATCGCTCCATTTTGCTCCTTTGCTGACTGTGTTTGATTACTTGATTTCCGAGCAAGAAGAAATGCCACAAGAATAATTACAACAAGCACTTGGGCAACAATGGCTTCCAGGGAAAGGAACAAGCAAAGTTTCTTCTTCCATAATCTTTTTGCCCTTGTTGTTATTGGCTCTGCTGTTGGAATCATCCCGTTTTCTGAGTCATCAATTGGATCAGCATGAATAAGAGTGTCATCGCGATATCTGTCATTTTGAGATGTAGACACCAATTCCAATCCCAGCTCTTCCATTTCAGGAATCCTTCCAGTCAATGGCCTGCTTCTTGGACGGTAAAAAATTGGTCTAATCCCAGCCACAGCATAGGCCCCAGGTCCGTCCTCTTGGACCCTGCTTGCTCGAGAAACTGCCGGTGGAGTTACGGTAGGTAATGGTTGGATGCTACGGATGACATCATCTGTAAAGGCATGGGGTGACGAGACCTTTGAATCAAGACTTCTGGGAAATGGGATGGGATGCTGACTTCCAATCACCCCCTCCATGTCTGTCTTGTCTTGCTCCCCTTTCTTCTCACAAGTATTCTCACCATTATTATTTCCCAAGGCATCAAAAGAGTTGATGGCTTGTTGCTGTTGGTGGCCGCTCCCATCCTGACTCTGAGTCTTCGTTTTCGTCATGTCTTCTTATTCCTATGATAGCTTGGTTGGTTGGCTCTTTCTTTGTGCTTTCGTATAGTGCACACCTATAACTTGGTTCTGCTGTTGTTACATCGATCGAACAACCACCTAATCCAACACTCTTGGTCTTATCTGGCAATCACTCTCTATATATAGCCGCCAGCTATACCGTACCGCACCGTATTGTAGCAATACCAGTTGGCCCGTCCTTTCGACGTACTACAACATGTAGTAGCGTAGTCGTCGTCAATCGACTTATTGTGCTGACCCATCACTCAAGTTGTTGACTTTGTCAGAACCTGTGAGGACGATCGAATGAGGGGCGATTGTGCGAGCCCTCACCGTACGCTGTAGATGATAACTTACTTTTCAACTTTTCTCCCCATCCAGGGTCATTTATGTGCTGGTTGATCTGGCATATTCGTACTTCACGTGGTCTACTGTAATATCTATTGTAGGTGTAAAATCGCAAACTAAATGCATGGTCATTTCCATCGTCATTTGGGGGAAGCTTGTAGCTAGTAGAAAAAATGAGGCCAACTTCGCAACGGCAACCTGGCGCACCTCAAATCGATCGATGGCAGTGAAGCGGTGCCATGGTAGTAGTACATATATTGGACACGGAGGGAGTGGCTCGGTGGATTGCTTTGTCACTCTATTGCTACACTACCTAACTATAGTTAGTGGCTTTGGTTGTAGATTGATCCACTGTCATTTCTTATTAGAAGAAGAAGAAGAAGAAGATGCCCCGGATTCCAGGAAAAAGCAAGAGATCTTCTACCGCGACGACGGCAAGATCGCTGTCTTCCTCTCCATCTTCCTCACGATGGTTCGTCTTGATGACAGCGATCGGCTCTTTCATTGTGGGACGTACCATGCAGGTGCAATGGACCCAATCCGAACGATTCCAGTCCGTCATGACTCATGTCAAGCCTCCACAAGAGCAGCAGCAACAACAGCAAGAGATCATAAGTAATGATGTGATTGTGAGTGGTACTAGTGGGGCTGCCGTCGTGCGTTCGACCAATCGTAAGCGTAATCATCACAAGAAACCCCATTTGATGGAAGATGCTCCCTTTCGCATCAACGACCGGACGCTGCGTCTGTCGCCTCATGTGGATCATTTGTGGCTGCACAATGGCAACTATATGCCGGAACTTCCACAAGACGAAAAACCAAAGACCAAACTCGTCTTGACGGATTTTGGTTGGAATCATCCCGATCCGACTGTCGGAAGAACCTTTGTCCGTTCCTTGCGGATGCGAGAACTCATGCAAGCCGTCATTAATCATCCCTATTTTGATCCTACTTTTCGATGGACCGATATGGAGAATGGAGTCTACCAACCACACGGTAATCTACAGTACTACGTCTTTATGGATGTGGAAACCTGTTTTGAAAGCAACTATCCCTACTACAAGGGAGACTTCAAGCCAAACTTTGATTCGGACGGAAGCCGCAAATACACATCCCAGTATGAAAGTCCTTGTTATGATATCCTCCAATGCGATGCCATTCCCCGCATTCTAAAGTCGCCACTCTTTCGAAACGTACCCACGGCACGGGTATTCTTTTTCGATTGCCGCGGTCATGGACCCAACGAAGGCTTTCGGACGACACAAGCATCGACACAATTGTCCATTGTCTCCATTTCCAGTGGCACCAAACAGCTCCATCCTCACAGTGACATGGGACAACCACCGCCGCCCATCAACCCGTCCCGACTCTCCCATCGCAAACGACAGGAAATTCTCGACGAAACAGCATGCGATCCACAACAACAAAATAATAATAATGGCAGACCCTATTTCTTGACGTGCATCGCCAGTACTCGCAATGTCCTCCGCTACGACTTGTTTGGATTGCACAATGCCACTGCGGGGATTGTCTTGTTGGACAAGAAACAGTTTCAAAAATTACGTCCCAAAACAACCTACAAGAAACTCTTGCAACAATCCGTCTTTTCGGCCACACCCCGCGGCGACAATAAGTTTTCCTATCGATTCACCGAAGTTCTCAGTGCCGGGGCCATTCCCGTGGTGCATTCCGACGATTGGGTATTGCCGTTTCGGCGTGAATTCATTGATTGGCCGCAAGAATGTGCCATTATCATTCCCGAAGCTAAAGTCAATCAAACCGTCGACATTCTCCGAGCGATATCCGCAGAGGACACGTGTCGTCGACGACGACGCTGTTACGAAATTTATACGCAGTACATGGCCAATCCCGAGGGGAATATTGACGGGATTTTGGAATCGGCAGAAGCCATGGCAGCGACAACAAACGCGTAGAACTGCACATGTATTGGAAGGAAGTACGTATGCAATCATCAGAATGATCCACCGAACCAGGAAGTGGTTTCGATTCGATTCTGCAGTTGACATTCTTCGACAAAACTATCATTTTCGGACCCAAGCATTCATGCAGTCATGGCCCGAAAGCGCGTTGGTCAAAACCTTGCTCTTTCGGGAATTCGACAAGGTTCGGGTTGGACTAGGCGGAAGTGCGACCGGTTTCAGCAAGCTCCGACCCTCCAAGTTGAGCTACTAGCAAGCAACGAGCAACCTCGAATACGATGCCGTGAAAGACGATCCTCGGGACACAGATGACGGGAAAGGCGTTTGCGTACTACATCCCTCCTCCTTCGCCCCGGGAGTGCCGATGAGTATCCACGCACGCTCACAGCTCGAGGTGCGTTTCCACGCTATCACCGAACGAATCATTCGATTCCAGCAAAGAAGAAGAAAGGCAACGGTTCTTTCGTTTCACAGCGGAGTTGTTGCTAGACGCAACTTGCTTCCTTGTGCGCATCACCTGACTGACGTTTGGAGTGGCAACTATAGCTAGCTAGCTACGAGGAGTTCTTAAAACGAGAGAGTATACTTGCCAAAGATGGGAATGAATTTTGAGCATTCATGTAGACATGGGACTCCATGATCTGTGCAAACGGCCGAGTCCCAGGAACGACGGTATGTCGGCGCGTCTCTTTGCCAAGCCCAAGCGCGAGAGATCGATGGATGCCCGAACTGATATTACAAATCCGGCCGTGGCTCTCTTGGATTCATCCTCACATCAAATCAAACCAACAACAGCCAAAAGCTTATCGATATCGCCGAAGCCCATGGATCTGGGGCGGCGTTTCCTCCGGTGGGCTTCTTCCCATCGTGCTGGTAGCGACCAGGAAGGAAATGCAAGAGACTCGAGAACATCGCACCAAGAAGAGGGTTCAGCTCCCGTGCCATCCAACCAAGATGCTTCCGAATTCATGGATTGTGACGAGAACGCAGAGAGTTTCAAGGAGGAAACCATTCGAAAGGAAGATATTGCTTTGAAAGCCGACACCAATGTTGATGGAGGCATTGACCCGAAAGAAGCTGCAAAAGACGAGGTGCAACCGGTGGAAGATTCCGTCATGCAAGATGCCGTGGAGACTCACAGTGAGAATCAAGATGCTTCCTCAGAGTCGAACATTCCTGGGCTCGGGAGAAGTAAACCCAATCCGATGGTACAAGGGAACCCAACACAAGACACCGACAGCGACGAGGCCTTCATGGCAAAAATGGATGCGAAATTCCCAAACGCGCGCAAACAAACCGAGAAGCTGCTGCACTTAGTCGCAATGTCGGATGAGACAGCCAACAAGACACCAAGCTTCTTCACGAAAACATACAAACAGATTGACCTTGATCAGACCAATCAAGACTGGTCAGAAAATCATTACCTGAAGGGCGACGACAAAAAAGATGCTGACAAGGATTCGGTGCTCCTTACATCCTATGGCGTAGAATACTTGGAGAGCAAATTGCCGGCGGTCGACGCTATGGTTAGACGGCCATTCATGGTGGGGTCTGTTGCACCTGATACAGGTAGTATCACTGGAGCAACCAAGGCTGAATCCGGTAGCTGGCTCACAATTGACCGAACCCCATTTCCCTCAAAGCAGCCAGAGGTTCCCGACGACGATTTCTTCCCAAAACAGCTCAAGCACATGACGCAACTGGAACATCTACAATGCTGCAAAGGCCTACCGGTACTTGCCGGGGATATGTTGGCCACTTTCTGCAAGCAACTGAAGTATTCTGACGTTGCTGAAGATATTCTGAGTATGACAAATGATGAGACTCGTAAAAAAACGAAACAATTTCTGCTTTCCTCCCTGCAATATTCGCTGGGCCAGCAAATCACGCCACTCTTTCAGAAGCTGTTCAAATTGGCTGGGACGCCTGAATCGAAGCACTCAGAGTTTGTCGCGAAGAACGTGGAAGTTTGCTTTGGCTTTGGTCATGTTCGCATGCTCTGCGAAGACTCCAATTCCGGCTGCAAAGTGATCAACGGAGCTCTCTTCGACGTTTTGATGGATGTTCAGGTGCAAACAATTGGATTTGGTACAAAATCTACCATGGTGGTCACTGTTTCCCCTGTCCCTGACGCCGATGTAAGTCTCAATCTAGAAGTTCTCGGTGCTCTTGTGGCTGCAGGCAATGTCAATAAGGAGTTTCTCCAAGAGCTGTGCGGCATGGCGGAGAACACCGATGCCAGCACTCTTGTCCCAGGAAAACTCGAAACCTATCGCCACCTACTCGACAAAGCACAAACGTTGCAATGTAACAGCCAGATCAGATTGGTGTCGGATGACAACGCTCATGTTCCTCCGGAAGATTCAAATTCAATGATTCTGACTGACGGATGGTGCCTGTATACTCGGAAGCGCCTCGATAATTGGCACTCCCGCCATGCACGATCCATTCTCAAAGCACTCCAGAGTGGCACTTTCAAAATGAAGAGACCCTTGTATGAACTGTTGGAAGGTTCTGGAACAACAGGTGGGGCTAGTTTATGCAGAGCTTTCAGCCAGGATGAGCTGGATCGCTTGGTATATCCTTTGCCTTCTTCTACTGCGCAGCAAGAAGTTGGTTGCCGGCTCCTTATCGACAATGCAGGCATAACAATTTTGGACGGCCCACCAGGTAAGTGACTCGAAATCTCGAGCTCTCGGACTCTCTCGGGCTACATCCATTCAGATGACTCACGGACTCACTTGTAACTGATTGGGAATCTGTTCAGGTACCGGCAAAACGCAAACTATCGTCAACATTGTCGCGTCAGCTCTTGCTCGGGGCAAGAGCGTGCTTGTATTCTCCTCCAATGATGTTGCGCTTCGGGCATTCTTCAACAAGTTGCCGGAGAAGTTACGAGCCCTGTGCATGGCAGTTTTCGCGTTCGAAAAGCGTCCAGATGAGCTGCTGAAAGTTGTAGGGCAGATGGATCTGATGTTGAGCGATGTTTTGAAGGGAAAGGCCACCTATGAAAAGAAAATCCAAGTAAGTTTCTTGCACATGTCTACAGCCAGACCTCGCATTGCATTTGTCGAGACTCAAACTACTGGTTCCCCTCCTTTAGTCTCTGGAGGCCGAAATTGAAAGAGCCAAACTACGCTGTCAAGCAATCGACCAATGCGATCAAAACCAACGTGAAGAGAGCAGACAACTGCTATCAAAGGAGAAAGTGAGGCGCATTCTCGACCTCACCACATCTATTGGTAGGAAGTTCTCATGGGCCGCTGCAGCTTTCCTTAGCGACGATACAACCAAGCATGCTTTTGTTCGACAACTCAACCGTTATTGCCAGGACTACGCATCTCACAAGCACATTGCTCTTGGATCTGTTGATGGCAAGATTCAAGATCTCATCGACCTTGTTCAGATGCAGCAAGTTGACGGCTCTTCAGCGTCGCCCCTGCTGCCTCCTCACCTAAGGGAAGACCCCCCTTCTGAAGCAGAGGCCATGCTTGATCAGATCACTATTGACGAACGCAGTCCCGAGACCAAGGAGGACTGGGCCAGCATCCAGAAAGCTCTCGAGTGGCGACAACAGTTCGTATTGCCTATTGTCGAGGCTAACTTCGCAGAGAGTGATATCTTCGACAACAATGGATCCATTTGCAATGATTTCCTCGCCATGGCGAGCAAGGTTGATCAAATCGGAATGCTGCTTGACGAGTTGGGTCCAGATGTTCGCGGCCAGTTCGTGGCCCGCTTGAAGTCTTGCTCCTGTTCTCTGGAACCCCAGGACGAGCGTCTGAAACTAATCAGCAAAATCCAACATCTACAGGCTGAGCTCGTTTCCACGAAAGCGATCCTCACCATCAGCGATAAAATGACGCAGAAAAGCCGAGGAAAACTGGTGGATTTGGCCTCAGTTCTTAGAGATGCCAGCGGTAAAGCATTCTCCGACAGCCAACAGAAACTTCTTAATGCTAAGAACATTGACGAGAAGTCCCTGAGTCAAAACATGCAAATGAAGAAGGCTTTATCTGAACTTGTCAAGGTGCTACCTCTTGTTGCAATGACAACCCAGCAGACGAGTATATTCTTGTCGCCAGACAGCACGTACGACATTGGAATCAACGACGAAGCTTCTCAGTCTGGGTGTACTGCACTCTTGCCGGGAATGCATTGCCGACAACTGCTCATAGTGGGAGACGACAAGCAATCAAGCGAAAAGCAACAAAACATGAGCGACGACAGACTCAGTGTACTGAGGGCAAGACTGCCCAGCTTCGCATCATCAGAAAAGCTGTTACCAGGATCTTCCTCTATGGATCAATTCAAGGTTGCTTGTCCCAGCAATTCAATCTTTCTCTCCGAGCAATTTCGTGGCCCACCTGAGGTTGTCCAACCCAGCAATGAACTGTTCTATTTTGGAAGACTGATTCCTGTGAAGTTGCCAAGCAAGGAGGCAGCTTTGATTGATAAGCCTGTGTATGGGGAGAAGGCCAAGAACGGCGTCAATCAGGAGGAATGTGACGAAGCCGCAAGGATCTTTCGAAAGTACGCCACTCGAAGAGCGAAATGTGGCATGAAAGTGGAGACCTTCATGTTCATCTCTCTCGGTGGATTGAGGCAGATCCGTGCTCTCGAGAAGAGCATTAACGTTGTGCTGAATGAATTGCTAGAACAGTATGGCCATGTGATCAGTCAAGATGATTTGTTGTTTGGTGAACCAAGCCAAATTATTGGCAACGAAGCTGATAACATCATTCTCTCATTGGTCGACGACAAGAATAGCGTCCGTTGCCAGAGCTCTCCCGACGACAGAAAAGAACACAACGTTGCCCTGACCCGCACAAAGAAACGGATGTTCGTGCTTCGCAGTTTTGACGTTTCAGATATTGAGCAAGCATGTGACATCCGGAAGCAATACATCCCCTATTTCAAGTTTGCGAATGAAATGAAAGGAAGTGGAGCTAAATCTACAACGAGTTGCAACACTTGCTTGGCCCAATCACTGTTAATATCGGAGCTTGAACGCCTTGGGTATGTTGTGTCGGTAAAGGATGGAGGCATCTGGGCAAAATCGCTTTGCGTGTGGGGAAATGACGTCGAGTCTTCGGGTGCCCTGTTAATGTTGGAGAATGCGGGTGAAGAACAAGACGTTTGGGAAAAGATTCATGAGGAACAGACGTCTCTCGAAAGAGCTGGAGTCAGCTGTATCCGAGTTGACTTTTTTGCTTTGACTTCCAATTTCCAAGGCACGCTGGACGCTGTGGTGGGCTTTTTGAAGAAGGCTGGAGTACACGGCAAGCCTACGGTCCCACAAGAAATTGTTCCAAACCTTACTGAAGGGGCTCGCATACCGGTACCGGTAGTTACTGACCCTTCCTCCCACTCAGAGTCGTCCCTCTCCGCCTCTGTGATTTCTTCTCGTAGTGGAAGGGGACGTTTCGAGGAGTCTGAAGGGGAAGACATCAAGCCCAAAGCCAAGGAGCGAGCTACTGCTAGAGCGGTGGCAACCAAGCGCAAGTCCACCGCGACATCGGCGCCCAGTGACTCCAAAGTTGAAGATTCCAAAAAGGAAGAGACACGGACACGAAAGAAGCGCAAGAGGGCATCGAAGAAGGGAACTACTGTCAAGAAGGAAAACACCGCCAAGAAGGGAAGCACTAATACCAAGAAGGCAACAGGTGGGCGTGCCAAGAAAGGATAGCAACCATTGGCACTCCTCGTTTATGGACCCCACCAGTATCAAGTATCAACCATTCCCCCGCGTCAGGTTGGAAAGTCGATAGGCACAGTGCCTGTTATGATAGCACAACTTAACCTATAGATGCTATTTGCTTACCATGTAGACTCATTGCTGATCCTCTAGCCAATGACCTTCTGCTCCATGATAGCTCTGCAACCTGCTAGCTCTGCAACCTGCTTGGCAAGTTCCACACATCATGGTCCGGCCAAATCGCCCCTGATTTCGATGCGGTCGCAATAAGATCAGGGCAGCTGTGGGATGCTTTCATTGAATTGTTGAGGGCAAGGAAGGCATCAACGTGCACAACTCCTCTGGCTGGTGGCATCATAGACTCTACCGGTGGCTGGGTGGTAGCCCTTGCGCAAATGCAAGTGGTTCATGGTTCAGCTGGAAATTTGTTGAAAGAGATTCACAGGCTAGCTGGTCTACCAGTGGGTTTCTTACATAGACGTATACTACATAGTACCGGTACTTGACCCCATGGATTCACAGACGGCTGCCAGCCGAATCTGTCCTGTGTTGGCTTGTCGTATGGCTTCGAGTGATCCTAGTAGGGGATAGTAAGTTTGCTTGTACAGCGACCCCAGACAGCTCCCATCATGACTCCTTGCATGAATCCAAACACCGCCGCGGACGACAAGGTATGCAAGCAAACCACGGTAAGATTGATATTCTGGTTCTTCCATTGTCTTCCTTTACTGTATTCACTGCATGCAGCACAACGCGGCCATGCACAGAATCGAACGACCAATGACTCCACCCGACTCGACTCTTGTGGTCCATGGTCCTTCGTCCGTGGTCGTTTTGGCGGCAGGCCGCGAACGACGTGACAGAGCTCGTGACAGGCAGTTCAGCGGAAATGTTGTTAGGGTTAGAGCTGAACCGAGGTTCGAGCGAGCGGGCAGAGGCCTGAAAGAAATTTCGCCCTCACGAAATCGCGAAAAATGGCAACATTCGTCCTTTTTGAACCTCTTGCTTGCGTTGCGTGGGTTGGAGACTGGTACTTTGGTGCATACGAACAAAGCTCAGACCATCGCCCATGATCATGGCCATCTCACAGCTACAAATATACTTCCGTAGTTAGCAAGAGTCTATCTAGCCAGCCTGAAGCAACATGGCTTTTCCAAGGTTGTGCTTAACACTGCTGCTGTGGGTACTATTCATAGAGGGTGTGACCGCAAAGTATTCCCAACCATATCTTCGTGTGGCGGCTCTTTCAACTGAGGAGCAAAAGCCGGATGACTTTCGCCTCCTCTTTGAAGAAGATCTAGATTTCTACGAGAGCTTGCTGGGGTTTTCGTACGGAGCATCCCTTCCACCGACGCCATCACTTCCATCACCATCACCAGCTCCCACTAGCGGCAGTTGCCAAGACCTGCTTTGGAGCGACGAATTCGACTCATCGTTCCAGGATTCTATATGGTCGTACGATTTGGGAGCCAATGGGTGGGGCAATCAGGAGCTTCAAAACTACACACAAGATAATGTCCGTGTTTCAAACGGCAATCTGATTATCACTGTCAATGATGGTGACGGTGATAATGGTAGCTTTACATCGGGAAGAATCCGTACCCAAGACAAGTTAGAAGTTGTTTATGGAAACATTGAAGCGCGCATTCGAATGCCTACTCTGGCCAATGGGATGTGGCCTGCCTTTTGGACCCTCGGAGCCAACTTTGAACAAGTCGGATGGCCCAGTTGCGGAGAAATGGATATCATGGAAATGGGATCCGCCGAGGCCATTGCCTCTGGAACAATTCACAAACGTGTCAGTAGTGCCTTTCACTGGGAAAACCAAGGAGAACGAGTCTCGTATTCGCTGGCGGCAACGACACCGACTAATCTCAACGATGGAGAGTTTCACGTCTTTCGAACCGAATGGAACTCGACCCGCGTCCAGACATTTGTCGATGACATTCGTATCATTGACTTTGATATCACACCCGAAGCTTGCACGGATTGTACCGAATTCCACCAACCACACTTTCTCCTTCTCAATGTCGCCGTGGGAGGTGACTATACTGGCATCTTGGACGCATCCGGAATCACAGCGCCACTCCCTGCCACCATGGAGGTAGACTATGTCCGTATCTGCAACAATGGAGAAACGCGTCTCAGTGGATCCGCCATTGAAGACATGGTCCAGTACGATTTTGATTGTGGGTCACCCACGACTTGTACAGTCGACGCTCTCAACAACTACGCTGGCGATACCAAATGTGGAAACCGCATCCAGAACTGGATGGAAACGGGAATGACCCAACAAGAGGCTTGCTTGACAGTGGCGGGGACCGAGTTTCCTGCCGAATGTGGAGTCTGTGCCAGACAAGTTCTTGACTGCGGCGTCGAGACTTGTACCGATGCGGCTCTGGACGCCAGTGCTGCAGGTCCTACGTGTCGAGATCGCATTAGTTTCTTGATTGCCCGCAACGGCGTGACGGAACAGCAAGCGTGCAACCGAGTGGCCGGAAGAGAGCATCCGAACGAGTGTGGCGCGTGCAATCCAATCGACTGTGATCAGCCAACCGTCTGCACACCCGAAGCAATCAATGCCGATGCCAACGGCCCAACATGCCTCGAACGAATCCTGTTTTTGATTTCCCAGGGCAGCTCCGAACTGGAAGCGTGCAAGCAAGTGGCCGGAGTGGAATTTTCCCAAGAGTGTGGAGCTTGTAACGTCCTGGATTGCAACCGACCAGTCACCTGCACAGATGCAGTACTGGACAGACTGGCGGGAGAATTCTCCTGCCGAGCTCGAATCTCCTTTCTAATCTCGTCGACCGGAATGAGTGAAGAAGATGCGTGTCGGCAAGTGGCAGGGGTCGAGTTTGCCGATGCATGTGGGCCTTGCTACGAAAAGCCGTTGGATTGTGGTGTTCCTGATTCCTGCACCTTGGAGGTGTTGGAAAATGATGCCGACGGATTCCCTTGTAGGGATCGGATACTGTTCCTAATGCAATCCCAACCGGAAGAGCAAGCCTGCAATCAAGTGGCTGTAGTGGAGTTTCCAGATCAGTGTGGGGGTTGTGCTCCTCCCGTACTGGATTGCGGTGTTCCCGATTCATGTACCTCGGACGTGTTGGAAAATGACGCTGACGGATTCCCCTGTGGGAATAGGATTGCCTTCCTAATGGATTCCTTGAACCAATCGGAGGAGGAAGCATGTCGTCAAGTGGCTGTCGTGGAGTTTTCGGATCAGTGTGGTGGCTGTGCTCCTCCATTGTCAATCACACGAAGCAACGGAGAATAATCCAGAATATAGTCCAAGTCACGTCTCACGCAACACCCTCAACCCAACACGACGACGAGAGCCGCGCAGAAAGAAACCGGTGACTTGGGAAAACAACATGCAGAACGACGTAGGAGAGGAAATAGGAGGAAATAGGCGTCTTGCACCATTGACCACACCGTGCACGTTCGAGGTACGATACCTTTACGGTAATCAAAGATCCACGAGGCGCCCTCAATCGCGCGCTTCAATGGAATTCTGGGACCAGAAAGGCTCGAAACAGTACATGGTGTTTCATCTTGAAAGGCAACATTCGGAGGCAGATAAGAAGTCACTGATCAGATTTCTGCGGGCTTCGAGAGCTCGACCAACAGCTTTGGCTGGAAATCCGTTTGTCTCAAACTAGGAGCCAACGAAACGAACAAGCACGGCCTTACCACGATAAAAAAATGCATACTTCTTTCATATGTAATACTCAACTAGCTAGAAAAGACATTTATTGGTCACCAAGGTTTGGGATGAGGGAGCCGTCCCTCAACCTCACCGCCTTGATAAAACAAGAGACAGGGATGGGGCCAGGGCAGCAGATGACATTGTTTGCCGAGCGATAGAAACGGAGGCCTTGCCTCACGGCTCGGTCCACATCGATGTAGATAACGACATCCACAGAGGCTCGGATGCCACTGCGCACTTCCGGATCACCAGGCAACCCGACGGCCATCTGAATTGCTTGCCGACCCATTCGATTCAGGCCTCCTGTGCGGAGGATGTTCTGAAAGGCGTCCTCGTAGGTCCCGTGGACGCAGACCGGCACATCGTCAGAGCTCTCGATGAGTGTCATCAGCCGCTCGGGATCAACTGTTGTGATGGTGTGGCCCTGGTTAGCCCGAATCATCAGAACGCCATTTTCCTCCATCACAGAGTAACGCGCCTTCACGTCAGTGCCAACTAGCTGAAGCACTTGGTCCACGGTCGCCCCGCTGAAATTCTCTGAGAGGGCTTGCAACACCGTCTGAACAGGAACATATCCATCGGGGCGAATGGTGTCTTCCGAACCGACCCGCAAGTACCAGGTCAAGGCGCGCGAAAATCTCGGCAAATTCCTCTCAGAGAGCCCTTGTGACACCTCTGGGACGGTGTCGGCGGAGGCTGTTGGGTTACCGATTCTGCGGCGCATGGCGTTGACTCTGGCACGCTCCTGTTCCTGTTGAACCCGAACCAGCGTGTCCATCATGTCCGGATCGTCATGTGGGACCCACACAGGAGCAGGAGGATCGCCCAGGGCACTGGGCGAACGCCCGCCAAGTTCCAGCTCCACACGGCGCTGCAACGAGAGGGGCCGGGGCTCCAGACGAGCATCCACACCAGGCGCCAAAGCCGAGACCGAGCTCAACATGGAGGGCAGCAAAATCGCCACGGTCCATTCAATGCTTTCGGCGTGCCTGTTTCCAGCAGAGACACCGGTCCTGCCCACAATGCGCTGAACGACCCGATTAATGAACGCAGTGGCTTGTTCCTGGTGAGAGAGGTCAATGTCAGGGGAAGTGGCGAGATACTCGTCCGCCATCTCACGGTAATAAGGCAGTGTTGTGGTTCGCGCCGCAAAGGCACCAGATTGATCCGTCCCATAGTAGCGGGCCATAAGAGTACCACGCCTTGCTCGGACGTGCTCAGTCAAGCGAAATTCTTGTTCCACGTCGCCTTCAATCGCCCTAAAACCTTCCGTCATGTTCAAGACTGTGCCGTCCGGAGCATAGAACCAAAACACAGAAGGTCCAAATGGAGTGGTGAAAGGCGAGAGAGGGCGAACGGGGGTACGTGCCCATGCCAACCTGCGTCTCAGCTGGTCCAATGCCTCGTCTTCTGTGATGACACCAACGGTGGCTGGCGTCATTTCGGCAATCGCCGCGGCGTGCCCGTTTTGTGCTCGACGAACTGCTTCTGTGGAGCTGACATGGGGGCTTGTCACGTGGTCCAAAGTTGCCACGACAACGAGCGTGAGTCCAGGGCTCACGAAATCACTCACAGAAGCCCCCACGCTGCGGGCAAACATAGAAACGGCACAGAGTGCGGCTGGGCCCAAAAGCAGATTCAGGCGCTCCGCGAGGTGACCGCTTCCTGAAACGGGGACGTGTGCGCCCTGGGAGTCGATTCTTGTGTGGTAGATGGACCTCAGGAGGGCGCTGATGGAGGAGGGTCCTTGGTCTCCCCATGGATGGTTCGCGTTGGCCTGAAGCCACAACCGGTGCATTTGAGGGACAGCCACAGCGATCCTAGCCATCATGGACCGCCTCAAGTCGTCCTGTGAGAAGGCAGCAGGAGCACCAAATCGATGAAGGAGACGCAAAATCACCGAAGCTTCTGCCACTGAAGAATGAACGGTTAAGATTTCGTCCTGCAGAATAGAAGCAAATGCCGCATTGATCGGTTGCTGTCTGTTGGGAGATAGCCTGGCTCCCGCTGGCAAGGTCACGTGCCGCATGATCTCTTGGGCAAACCAAAACAAGACCCTGCCGGTGGCTGTTGTTTGTGGGTTGGCCCAAGCTTCCGTCTCGATGGTGCGCAAAATACTGGACAACGCAATCAACCAAACATGTGGCATGGCCAGCTCATTCATAAAGACCAGACAGAGTCGCTCGTAGACAACGCGCTGGTTCTCCTGGTTTTGAAGAGAGACCATTGGGAGACACACAGACATTCTCTGACGCGTCAACGGCGATGCGTCCATGGTTTCAATTTGATCCGCCATCCCCAACGCCACCAAAGTCGGCTCAAAGACGGCATTCTCTTGGAATTGTCCCACAACCAACCCTTGGTCGAGAGCAGAATCGCTAGTGTTGTGGTCAGCTTGCTCCATGGCCCGCAAACAAAGAGCCACAGGACCCGTTTCGTACAAGACCAAATCTTCCTCCTGTGGGGCTCCCTCTGTGTTGAGCGTGGCCAAGGCACCCACGTTATCTCGGTTGATTGTGTTGGCTCTGGCTGCTCGATTGCTCAAACGAGCCAAACTCGTGGCACTCATTCCAGAACGCTCCAGGACGGTCAGCGACTCCAACGCAGCGTTGATAATGGCCCGAGGGAGGCGGGCTGCCCGTGACGCTTCGGCGGCTGCTTCTTGCGCCAACTGTGCTCCTTCCTGGACAGCTGCTTGCACTTGGACGGACAATTCCTGGCGTTCTTGTGGCGTTTCGGCCAAATGGAGACGACGAAGCAAGGCATGCACGCCAGATGTAGATTGTTGCGTTTGGGCTTGTGGGTGCAGTTGTGTCATGGCATCTTGATTGATTCTCACCAACCATTGATTAAGACGAGCCCGCCAAGCTGGCAAGTTGCCTCGGGTAAAGAAAGCACGGGCAATGTCCTCCATTTCCTCTTCGCTCAGCTGCTGCAAGACTTCGCTGCCGTCAGCCAAATTCAACAAGGCATCCAGGTGAAGCGTCCGATTGCCCGAGAGAGGCAATGTTCCGCCCACCAAACGAGGGTAGACCCTGGAGGGGAGCGTCCGAAGCTGCTGCACAGGCACGAAAGGACAAGAACGGAGCAGCAAGGAGTCATTCACATCGGGAGGAGATGGCAAGGCACCCACCCAATCACCCTTGACGGCGACAAGTCTCGCGTGCGTGGCCTCCCGTTGGTTCACCACGACAACAGCCGCGGTCTGGGCGGCTGTGTAGTGGGCCATTACGACGGAAACATTGTAGGACGACACTCGTTCCATGGCGCGCTCGGAACTGGAGCGAAATAGAACCAGGAGGCTGGGGAGGTGGGCAGTGACTGTGGCATGCCTAGCCAGCTGGGCCGTGCTATAGATCTCTCCATCCGTCATAAAGACGAAACAGTTGGCATTGGGAGGGACATGGCACTGAGGCTCAAAAACCGTGTGGGGCGAGGTGCCTCCCGTGGAACGCCATTGGATCTCCTGTCTTGGACGAGGCGGCATGCAAACGGAATTCCAGAGAGACACCTGACCAACTCCAAGGTTGTTGACGAATGCTCGAGCATTCTGGAGCCTTACGCCACCGGTGGATCCGCTGTTGTCAACGGCAGCATAAGAGTCGGGCGCATCCAACAGCGTCCCAAGAGGAACCAGTTCAGGCAAAACCGCGCCCGAGTCATCGCCAGCAACGGTGATCACCGAAGAGGCCGTGTCGTCGTTGGTGGTGGTGCTGGTGGTGGTGGTGGTCCTGGTAGTGGTGTTGGCAGCGGCAGTGGTCGCCATGGTGGCGAAAATACGCTTCTTTCTTTTCTTCTTCCTTGCTTTGAAGGATGTTTTGTGGGTGGATGCTCTCCTCGCTCCTCCGTGTCGGTTTGGGCTTTGCAAAACGTCTGGAACAAGTCTGGATTTGATTGGGTTTCGGCTGGTTGGTCCAGTAGCCACGACTGATGATCCATAACTCTATCTTCAAACAACCCCTAACCCTACCGTATCACATGAAATCTTCACGCAGAATGCTCGTCGCATTGTCATCACCAGCAACATCCTTCCGAACCAAGCTCTCTGTCTTTCGCATGCTGTAGACTGTGATGCAAACAAAACATCCTTGGTCTCTGACGGATGAGGCCACAAGTGGTTCTTTCAAAACAAGTCCATCGACGAGAGGGGTGTGTGAGGATTGCGAGAGGACCGGCCAGCAAAAAGCGTGCGCATCATTCGCGCGTGGTTACGAGAAGCAACCACAAACACTGCAACCTGGTACAGTACAGTACGGTACCGGCACCAGGTATTGTGGTATTGCAGTGCTGGGGCCGGACCAACTGTCATGGTGTCTCCAGCAAGGGTCCATGGTTGTGGGCAATGCCGGTTCTGTGTCTTACCCTAAATATATGCGCTGTGGGGCTAGCCACTGTAAGCATTGAAGCACTGGGGCTGCTAGAGGTTGGGGGCAATCCCGTGCTGCGGCCAATAGCGTGGGAAATCCAGTTCTGGGGTGGCCCATACTCTCCGTTTGAAGCACGCTCTGGCTAGCCAGGAAGTGCGAATACCTCTGCATTTGCCCATAAAAATAATACCGCTTGAAGGATGGTTTGCTTGGGATGGAATCTAGATTCGATTCTTTCTAGAAATTGTGCTATCGGTACCCAATAGCCTGATGCAAAGTACGGTTGCAACCATCCATTGCACCGTTCATTTGATCGATCGGGTCAGTCGATAGCCTGCGTCGTTAGAGCGCCTCTGGGGGTCCCCGAAAGGCTCTACCGGTACTAGTAGAGAGCGTAGGAACAGTCGAGCGATCGCCCCACCATTTGCATCGTCAACGACAGACACCAACGCGAGCGAACGAATTTAGCCAAGCTACGCGCATAGAATTGCTCTCCTTTTACTAATGTTTATGCATGTTTATGCTCTACTTTTAGTCTTCAACAATGCGAATTGGGACTATCCTTGGTTTGCTCATAACAATATACTCTTCTTCCAGGGGCGTAGGTTCTTCTCCAGGTTCAAACGACAGTTGAAATCGCGGTGGCGGCAAGGCATCCCCTTGTGGAGATGCGGCTGGCAATGTGCTCACTTCCTTGTGAGAGTTCGTCGAGGCTTCCACACCAAAATATTTTCCGAATCCGCTCATGATGCGCAAGAGTGGAACCCCCCATGAAGTGTACGGTATCGAGTACCGTCAAGGTTTGCGGTGATTGCATGATGCATAGCCCAAGGAATCCCATGCTCGTCCAAGTAGATCATACCGCAGTCTCCGTCGTGGGTAATGTCTTTCAAATTCTGGTTTTCGTCCCCAACCAGGCGCGTAATGCCGATATCGTCTTCCCTTAGGATTCTGTGACCAGGAAAATCTGGAAGCCATCGAGACGAGACTTCGCCTACGGTCCCTCTTCGTTGTGCACCAAAGTCGAAAAGGCGAGTTCGCATGTCGGGGTCGGCTTCAGCCACCGCAGCCAAGTCGAAGGTAAATTTCGTGTCGTTGCTAGTCCTGATTGTGTACAATTCCACTTCGACATCACTTTCAAATTGGAAAAGCATCGAATCGTACCCACGAGACACCTCCACAACCTTTCCAATCCGTTTCACCCGATGATTTTTCTGGCCGTCCGGATTGTTCGATGTGAGCGCGAAGACAGCCTCACCAAGAGACATGCAGAGATGTCCTACTGTCAGACCGAAAACTTCAGTCCAACGCCAGTCGCATCGAGAGACACACCCATCGAACCTACGATTGCTCATGCCAACTTCCGTAGATTAGTTCCCTACTCTAGCTAGTAGCTGGACCCCCATTGATTGCTCGTTGCGGAACTGCCGGTACCGGTTGCGTGTACCATACCGGTACAGTCGTATCGGTACCGGTACGGTTGAAGGTTTTTTGCCTTGGAAATTCTTCACCGAACTGTGATTGAACGTGTGACTGAGTGTGTCTGAATCGCACGCCAGCATGGAAGGTTTCTAACTAAGAACACCAACACCAACCACCACCGCAGCTAGCTTGGTATCGGTAGCAACCGTAAGATACGAAGCACACCAACAACTGTTCCCTGAGTGTTGACCTGAGAGTCCACAACAACGGCAAGCAACAACCTTTATCTTAGTTATTGCGCAGAGCTGCAGGAAGCACCTGACCTGCAGAATAGTTCGCTATTGAGCCTCATCGCCGACGAGAAAGAACTCATCGGCAACGACTGAAGAACCGAGGCCAGTACTCAACTTGCTCTCGGAAACTAAAAGATTGAAGCTGGGGTTGCCATTGCTTGTTCGATTTCCCCCTGCTCATCCTGAGAACGCCCCAACAAAAGCGTGTCAGGGGACTTGTTGTCCATTGACTCCTGCTCTGCTTCATTGACTTCTTCCTCAAAATTCAAAGCTAATACGATGGGTGATGCGCGTTCCATCGTTTGTTGTTCATTGGGCTGAAGGCTACAGAGCTGTTAGTGCTACTATTGATTTGAGCCTAACCCAAGCTGTGTGTGAGTGCTGTTCTTTGAACTCAAGCAAAAACGAAGGAGCAAGGTGGGTTAGGGATAACGAAGTAACCATCAGATTCTGTAGGTGACCTCAATCATTGCTCTGGTGTATAGAAAGAGCAATGAAGAATGAGGCTCTCTGCTCCAACTCCTCTTCACTTGGATACTACCTTTGCAGTATTGGCGGCTTGTTCTGGAGCCACCGCTCTCGGTTGCCGTCCAGCGACGGCTGGTCTTGCACTTGCAGCCACGTTCTGTTCCCCTCCGTAGAAAAAGAGACAGAATGAAACCCTTACAGCTACGATATGGTATGGTACCGGCAGCTAAAAGAGCATTGACAACTGCTGTGACGTGACGCATGCGATTGCCAGAAATGATTCTCTTTGCTTCCAAACAATTGAAGAGCAGGCCCTTGCTTGTCAATCATCCCACGGAGAAGCTGAATGCGTCTCTACATGGATGAAGATTTGTTGAAGGGAATGACGTTCCCGAGTACCACATTTTGCGAGCAGAGCATCAGTACTTTAGCAGGTACTCGTAGTCCCACAGAGACTGCTGAAATGTATCTCTACTTGGAGATGCAGAATGCAAAAAGCAGCGCACAATGCAAAATTTATTAGAGCAGAGACGGGCTGATACTAGCAGGTGTAGTCCTTCTCGCCTTTCAGGAAGCAATGACGTTGCTGTCACCGTTCGCCGTGACGAGACTTTTCATCCGAGTCCTTCGCATTCTCTCAAGGCATCCAACTGGGAGTAGCCAAGGGAGCAAACCTACCGGTAGCTAGCTAGAACATTCGATCCCAATAGTCAGCATTGGTTTGGTGGCCAAAAATCGTTAGCGCACCCCTTGAGCCTCACTCCCCCGGCTATTGGAAGTGCCGCAACGGGCGATCCAACGTCAACCAGATACACAAAACCGTGCGAATTTTGTAGAAAAACGGTCCGCTGATTTGAAGATCGACGGCCGCGCGCTATGGACGCGCAATTCCGAGGCGAAGCCGAGTAGCGCGTACAGTAGCGCGCAGGCCGGAGATCTTAAGACCAGGAGGAGGCAAGATCGAGGCAGGCGAAGGCACGAAAGGAAGGCCGAAGGCTGGAGCCGGGACAAGACGGATCGCAGCGCCCGAGGCTGTCAATGAAGAGGGCGTCATTTGTGCGTAATCGTCCAGTGGTAATCCGAGAGAAATAAGCTGTTAGATTACTGTAACTGCCAGTGAGGAAACTCAACAATAGCCCATCTTTGACCATTGACAGGCATAGCGCTAGCAGAAGCCATCTCCAGTAGGAGTCACAGGAAGATTTTCCGAATCCCCGTGTAGGATTCAGTACTGAAGCTACGGCGTGAAGATGTCCGACGAGTTTGTTTCCTCCTGACCAGCATTCTCTCCCAGTAGCAGCGACGGGAAGGGAAGACATGGCTACATTGACTCGGACGGCGCGCACACTTATTGGCTTCGCTCAGTTGCCACACCCCACCTTTGACCAAGGAACGGCGGCGACACTGCTGATGCGTCCTCCCAACAGATCCAGTCTTCCAATCCACCCTTGAATGTACCATCGACTTCGGTGGAAATGGCAATGAAGGAACTCCTCAAATCAACAACCGACTGCCAGGTCTCCTTGGAAATGATGGAAATCAGGACAGCCCAACAGCAGGGAAGATGAGCCAACAAGAACTCCACAAAGACTGCCAACTCCACACTCAACTCTGCGCTGCATTGTTGGTGCTTGGAAGCTGGAATCAAATTGAATCCTGGCTCATGAAGTGCATCAAGCTGTTGGATGAAGCTAAAGACAAAGTGAAAGTCTCCAAGGAACATGCTGCAAAAATTACCCGGTGTGTGAATCGGTTATTCAAAACCATAAGGAAAATGGAGGTGACATCTTGGTGAATCTTCTGAAGCAAGAACCGGCCAATTATGCGAATGGAAAGAAGATTGATTACGCCTTCTTCAACATCTTGGAGTGGAGAAAAGAACATCGATAAGCACACAATTCTCAATCTTGTCTCGTGTTGTGCGGAATGAAATGGCTATGCTTGATGGACAACAAGGGCAAACCACTCGCACCAACTGTCTTCGATCAATACATCAAAGTCTTGTTCTTCTTCTTCAAAGCTCGCGGCATCCAATACAAGTACAAAGAAGATTTCAATGAGAAGGGACAGTTCCACGGCTTCATGATCACCAAGTGGTACCTGATTCGGAAGAGTGATCCCAAGTTCGGAGTCAAGAATTACAAATCAGCGATTGACTGGGATGCGGATGCGAAGATTCGGGAGGCGATTCGTGACGGAAGACTCCAACCCTGGACGAATCCGCAGCTTCTCCTGTACGTTTTGCTCTATGTGCTTGGTCGCTTTTTCCTTTTCCGTGGAGGCAAGGAGATGGCGAATCTTTTGCACGAAGAGACATATGGAGGTGTCTACGATCGAAGACTTGGAGAGCTCGCCGGCAATGAGTACGAAGCATTCGTTCTCCCGGAAGATAAGACCAACCGACTCAATCTCGTGAATCCATCGGCGTTGAACAAAGAAGATCGCTGCATTGAGTGTATGGAGAATCCGCATGATGTACTCTGTCCGGTCAAGGTCATCCGTTTCTTCAAGGGAAAGTGTCATCCAGACGCGGTCAAATTTTTCGCCAAGATTGCCACCGCCAAACAACAAAAGGAGTACACCACCAAGGCGAAACGTGATGTTTGGTTTTGTCCCGCGAAGCACGGAGACACCACGAAGAATCTTGGCTACCACAAGCTGAATGGGTTCACCAAGGAACTAGCGAAGATGTGCGGCTTGACCAATTGGGAAGACATTTCCAATCATGGTTGGCGAGCGTACGGAATCACAAAACTCCATGCAGCTCGCGTCGATCTCAAGACTCGATTGAAGATGGCCCGACACAAGTGCGAGAAGAGTCAACTTCCTTATGCTCGCTTGACAAGTGACGGTCTGTTCAAAGCTCACCAGGCCTTGCGTGGGACAGATGATGCGATCGCCGCTCAAGACGATGATGACGAGGATGCCAAGAAACCCGCTGCCCAAAAGCGTGGAACCAAGACTGCCGCCAAAGGAAAGAAGAAGAAGAAGGCCAAAACGGCAACCACAGAAATTCCAGAGATTGTTTCCACTCAAGAAGAAGAGGAAGATGCGAATTCCCAATTGACCGAAGGCAGCAAGGACCACAGCAAGATGTCGCGAGATGAACTTTTGGTGGAGCTGGCTCGACGAGATGCCACTGGATCGGTTGTCGCTGGTTCGGTTGCCGGATCGATTGCCGCCTTTCCCAATGTTGGTGGTGGGATGGCGAGTCTTGCTGGATCGGCGAGTGTTTCTGGATTGGTGGTTGGTGGTGGAACAGCGAGTGTTGCTGGGAGTCAGGCGAGTTTTGCTAGTGGACAGATGATGGCAGTCCCACAGATGCAGCCACAGATGGCCATGACGGTCCCACAACAACAGATGGCAATGGCGGTCCCACAACAGCAGATGGCGATGGCGGTCCCACAACAGATGCCGATGATGCAACCACAAATGTCGATGATGCAACCACAGATGCCAATGATGATGCAATACCTCATGATGGGATTCAATCCGGCCATGATGGGTATGGGATTTAGTCAGACATTTCTTCAGCAACAATATGCGAATCAAGTGGGCCCACAGATCATTGTCCCACAGATGCAGATGCAACAACAGCAGATGCAACAACAACAAATCTTGCCACAACAACAACCTGCTCCACAACAGCAGGAGATTTGGGTCCGGGATGCAAATGGGATTTTGGTACCGGCCGGCAATCATAACGGCGTAGCGCCCCAGGGAAATCTTCAGGGCTGAAACGATGGAAACGAGGAAACGTCATGGTCGATATCTTTTTCATTTGCCTTGACATGGGGCTTTTGTAGAGGACATGGCTTTTGTAGAGGGCATAGATTACCCTTTTCGATGTTTGGCTGGCTGTTTTATGAAGAATGAAGGAAACTCCTTTTCTCCTCGAACTGAAAAAACCTGACATGCTCGGAGTGGTTCCGACTGTTGGTCTTCTCTTTAGCTTACGTTGAATAAAAACCCAAAATGATAGCAACAACTACAAATTGTCATCTTCTCGATGCCACTGAATAGTCATAGAATTATGTCAGAAAGTGGAAAAAACAGTTTATCGCTGAAAGATACGGTTTATTTAATTGAATCGTACGATTGACACACATTTTTCGAAATTTTAAACACATGGTCGCTGATGTACGTTGGAAACGCGAAGAAATTCCAATCCCATCTTCAAGATGGCTTTTTCCAGTCAATGTTCTTTTCTTATAGAGAATTCCAAAGATGTGCGATTTTTTTCCCTACTATTTCACTGTGTACACGTCATCGTATGACATCCATCTTGGAAAAAAACACATGGAAAAGAAACGGTCTTGAGAAACGGTTGATTCGTGCAAAATTTACTATGAAATAAGCAGTAAGATGCGAATTGAGTCTTACTTTCCGTTAACTCCGGGTGTCACATGAAAAACGATTGAAAAAGAAGATTCGAAATACGATTGACCCTACTTCAACGCTTACATCTCATCCGGCAAATTAACGCTTGTGTAGAAAATGTACCAGCTCTACGAGGATATCACCGGACAGATTACCAGCTGTAACAGTGATCTTATTAATGAGGTAGGTGCGTACGCGTACCTTATGGTACCAATGACGAGCGATAATACAGCGTAGATCGTGAACTGGTACAAAGGCTTAAGGAATTCACTCTTTGGTCTTAGATAATCGGGATGGTGGCATGATTCAGTGTCTAATGAGGAATAAGTCCCGTCCGCAGCCCGCTCGATTTGCGTAAGCCCTCTCCCTATTCTATTCCTAATTTCCCAATTAATCTTTCTCATTAGGGTTTTTGAACGGCACCGAAAAACAGCCGCCATGGCGTCAAGTCCATTTGATTTGCGTTCGGCTCCTCCTGTCTTCTTTCTTTGCTCGTCACATCTAAGCAGCTAGCTACTAGAACTGTAGTAGTAGAAGAAGGATGAGCCCTGACCAAGAAACAGCCATGGTAGCGACGGCTCCGACGAACGATGCAGCGTCCGCGAGAAAGAGACGCAAAGCCATCATTCAATCGCAAAGATCCGAAGCTGTTGTAGTAGAGCACCAACAGCAACAACAAGCGCAGCCACCACCCCAACCTCCAGTCGACACGACAGAAGATGCTCCATCTGGCGTCGACGACGACGAACCTCCGTCCAAAAAGAGCAAGACGACACAGCAGATTCTAGAAGATGAAGAGTCCGCTCGGTCCAAACAAGCGCGCAAGTACGTGCCGGATGTGCCCATGGGAAAGGAACAATTGGCGGCGTGGAGACGAGAAGCTCGTCGCGTCCGAAACAGAGAGTCTGCCGCAGCCTCTCGTCAACGGATTCGAGAACGGATCACCGTATTGGAAGAAGAATGTGAAGAATGGAAACGAAAGTATCAAACCGCCATGGAACGACTACGGACACTCGAGCAACAAAAACAGCAGAATGGCACAGACCCTGATCCACAACAACAAAACAAGACTAGATCTAGCTAGCTACGAAAATGTTGAACAATCACGATTTTCAAGACAGACAGTTTTGTCAAGACAGAACTCAATGTGGGGTTGGCTGGACACCACAATCATGCACAACGCCAAAACAAACAAACAAACAAACAAACAAATCCAGCGATTCGATTCCATGTTTGCTTTGCTTCAAAGCAAAATATGAGAAAGTTGGTGTACTACTTCTTCTTGTAGAATACAATTTACTACAGTAACCTTTTGTTGACTTATGCTAAATACTGTGCAGTGTAGGATGGGTTGATTTGGCTTGGTTGTTGCTTGTGGATCTACCGATAGCTAGACCTATCTACAGGATCCGGTTGGTGCCAAAGGATGCATGACCACAGTACCAAGAGGAATTCCGGTACTCAAGTTTTTGAGGATGGCTGGCTAGAAGGCAGAAGAGCATCAGGAGGATAAAGCTAAGTACAATATGAGGAAACGGGGATCCGAGTGGTCCACCCACCCAAGTGCAAGCGACAAAAAACACAACAATTTGCGTTACAGCGGGGACAAAGAGTCGAGTGACGAGTCGAGTCAACTCGAGTCAAAACCGGAAGGAGCAAATGCTCGTCTGATGTGTGATGTGTTCCGTAGCAAACTTTCAGCTGTACATGTACATTGTACATCACTGCTATCAGTGTGAGTGATGGAGTGTCATCAATATTTATTTACTTACTATGGCTAAAAAAAAATATATATATATATATCAAATACATGAAGTTCTAGGTATCAAGCCAACACTACCGGTAGTTGATGTTGCACAAAAGCAAGCAATATTACCTTCCAATCAGGAAGGGATTCGATTCATTCAACCGTCCTCAGTCGCACCGAATGTTCTGCGCGCCCTTGGCTGCTAAGATTACTCACTAGCTAGTTCCCAAAAGATCGAGGTCTGCCGAGGTTCCAGAGCACACGGTAAAGTCTATCTGGGATAGCGATCAAGACAATATCTTAATCGTTGGCTTTCTTCCTGGAGCTTGCTTCGTCCTCGACATGATCGCGTGGCTCAGCCAAGGGGGTTGCCCTTTCCACGGTCTCTCGTCGCACAATTGTGAGTTGTAATTGACCATGACCAATGGCAAATGTTTGCTACTGGCTCTGACACTGATAACGAGCTGCGTGCATGGCTGTTTCAGGTCGAGATCGCTCAAACACCAGCTAGCTAGATACAGGTACGATGTAGAGTTGAGTCTCCACCTCCTCCATTCATGGACTCAACAGGACCGTCACATCCAACCAAGAACCGGCTACAACCCTGGCTGCCAGAGTAATGCTGCTGAAGGTGGGCACCTGGATATCCTCATGTGGCTTCGTGAAAGTGAAAGAGAATGCGCTTGGGGTAATACCTGTGCCAAGGCCGCACAAGCTGGTCACGCGGAAGTGCTCAAGTGGGCGCGGGAAAATGGATGCCCATGGGATGAAGAAATATGTTGGTGTGCTGCTATCCGTGAAGGACATTTGAATGTGCTCAAATGGGCTCGAGAAAACGGGTATCAGTGGAATGAAGATACATGTTCTCTCGCTGCTGAATACGGTCGATTGGAGGTTCTAAAGTGGGCTCGTGCAAACGACTGTCCCTGGAACGCAGAAACTTGTTCCAGTGCTGCTTGGGCACCGGTAGGACATCTGGATGTATTGAAATGGGCTCATCAGAATGGCTGTCCTTGGGATGAGCACACATGTTCGTGTTCTCTTGCGCATGAGAATTGGCACATTCTAAGATGGGCTCTAGCCCATGGATGTCCTTGCTACCAACAAACATACAATTACGTTGCACGTGTAGGGCGAATGGATATCTTGCAGTACCAGTCCCTTGATCTCGCTGATTAGTTTCAATTAGAAAAATTTGGCATGTTTTGTGAAATAACTTGTCTTTTCTGTTGGCTAAACTGGTCCCACTCCAGCCTTATTGCTCGTCATATGTACCGTTAGCTAGCTGAGGTGTGTTTCTATTAGCATTGCCTGGCCTTGCTGGAGGAGAATCTCTTGCACATCAATTCGTTGATTAATGCAAAAGACACAAAGGATCCCTTGTTGGTAGGCTTCCGCTTGCTTGAGGGGCTATCTCAGCCAGTGCTCGCTCTTGGACGGTCGGTTGGTTCGTTGGTTCGTCCTCGTGCAAGGTAACAGTCAGTTCTTCTGTTTGCAGGTCGCTCGACGTGGGGTTGGAGCAAGGACAAAGTTGCAGGGCACTGTTGGGGATCCTTGGTTCTTCCATGGCCGGGTTTTGATCGCCTCGTGATCTTTTGGTTGGTTCGTCCTCGGCTTGATCTTTTGGTCGTGTCCGAAGTCTAGTAGAGTTGCTCTCTTCTGTTGGTTCTTCTGTCCAAAACCCCTTTTCGCTTGGTCCGCTCGATGGTTGGTTGGTCGGTCAAGATGTTCGGTACAAAGCCATTCTCGAATGTGGGGCGACGTTGCTATGAGAGACCCCGATGAACATAGTTGACTGTAGTAGCAAGGCCACGCTTGAAGTCGGATGGTTCCTTCTTGCGATGGCTGCTCCTTTTCCTGTTGGTTGGTCGGTCAAGAAGTCGAGCAATCTTACAAGCGACCACAGTGGAACGTTGTGGCGGTGGTTCCTTTTTGCAGTGCTTCTTCCTTTTGGTTGGCTGGCTCGATAGTGCTACCGATGCACGTTGGTCGCTCGCTGTTCCTCTTGCCGTGGCTATTCCTTTCCTGTTGGTTGGTTCTCCTTGGCGCTCACACCAACCTTGTCCCTGTTGTTGGTTGTTTAGGCAAGCTGGTTGCCTGACGCACCGTGACATTTTGTTGGTTGGTTGCCTTGCACTCCGTGACCCTGGTTGGTTGGTCGGTGGTCTCGGAGTCTTTGTCATCTCTTGCATTGATTGGCTAGAAAGCACTTTACCTATGTTTGGAGTTGGAGTCCAGCGGCAGAGGACCACACCAGGCGTTCTTTGATCTTCCTCACTTTGTGTTGTTCTTGTCAAGTCTCGCCTCTTCTGAGTGATCACATTTGTCAGTGCGTGGTGTTGAAGCATCCGTGCGGGAACGGTGATCTCTTCGACGCACCTTCTTCATTCTCAGTGCGTTGTCAGCCTTTTCAAGCAATTGCCTGCTCTTGAGTGCTACCCTGCTGTTCCTGGCTCACTTCGTGTTGGTGGCGCTGACGACTGGGCACCTGTGACGTCCACTCGGTGAACGCTTCCACCTTTGCGACTCTCCTTTGAATGGAACCAGATTTGCATCCTGCTGATTTTTATTCAATTTGAGAGACTGATGGCTCGTGGTTTGGATGCTTGGACTCTGCCAGTGTCACGTCATATCGGTACGGTACCGGTAGGTCCGGCAGCATACTAGTGCCGGTATTCAGGAAGAAACGTACCAGGTACCGGCAAAGCACAACCTTCAGAACCAACGTAGGACTTTTCCCCTTCTCAAGCTGATCTTTTGACGCCAGAAGTGATTGTTGGGTAGTCTTCTTGCCAAGGAAACTACTTCGTACAATCGTAGCCTCTACTCCCTCCAAGGAACTCGCTGGCTGCTCCTCCTCCACCCTTTTTGCGCTCCCAAACCAAAATTGTGAGGGCGAATGGTCCCAAGTTTGAAAGGGCGCGCTTTCTTTGTATTTAAAGAACAAATCCCTTGAGCTTAGAATTGGTCATTGAGTATGGAAGCATTAGAAACACATCTGGAAAGCTTCTCTACTCAGTAACTTGTGCCCCCAGTACCGGTTACTGTAACCGGTACATGTAGCCACTTTGCGCTGTACAGTACTAGAGTACTGAGATTCTGAGATTTACAAAATTCTCCCACCACCAGCCACCAGCATCGAACCCGATGATGCCTCGGCTTGACTGTCACTCCATGAATCTTTTAATAAGTCAGCGGGAGCTGCGATACCTCGGCAGAAAGACAGATAGAAGAAGGATGACATGTTTGAGATTGCACCCTTCTTTCAAGGCAGCCCTGGCGACAACACCCGACTTCGTCGTGTGTTGCCGCCCTGTATCATTCCCTCATTATAGCCTTCCTTTTTATTTAAGGTAGCCCTGGCGACAACACCCGACTTCGTCGTGTGTTGCCGCCCGCTAACCATAATTTTACAGCTGTCACTCCGGTATGTACCTGTAACTTTTGTAGCTTCTGCTGGCTTATTGTGTTGAGTGCACTAACCTTGAATATCCATGATTTATTCCTACCCCTAAATTTGTAGAGTTGGCTTGTGCCTATCTCTATCCCTATATTTTGGCTTCACCGGAACAGGAAACAGGAAGCAGGAAACAGGAAGCAGGAAGCAGGAAACAGGAAGCAGGAAACAGGAAGCAGGAAGCAGGAAGCAGGAAACAGGAAACAGGAAATACCAAAAAAGGGGGTGAGGGCTCAGGCAGATAGACTGCCGAGGTAAATCCACAATCTTCGCATTCAGGGATTGAGGGTCCTCCTCGCTCTTGGTACCGGTACAGGGACGACTTCTCGAAATGAAAGCGTCTCGGGTTGCTTCAACTAGCTGGCTACTAGCTACTCGAGTGCTAGCTAGCTATCATAGCTAGCTAGTAGAGTGAAGATTGAATCATTCGATTCGATACCTATTCGATTGTCACACAACAGCTTCCGGCCCATTGCCGGCGTTTGCAGCCTACCAGTTGGTACGGGTACATGTACACAGGAATATCGCCGCGATAGATACCGCGGCGTCTGAAACAATTTTTGGTCTTGGACAAATAGATTGGTGGTACGGTAGCGCAAGGTGGCACTGAAGAAGACAGACAATTGCCGACGCAAGTCTTGGACCAATTGGCGATGGCTCCACTAAGACCTCATGTATAAGATATCTTACAAAGGTCCAGAAGCATTTACATACAGTGTAAGATAAATCACGCAGTGTTCATGCATTGTCGGTTGGTGCAGAAGTCCTCACTTTCTAAAAAGCTACCGTATGTCTACCGTAGTAGTCTCTAAAGACTGACTATTAATAGCTATGATAGTAGACTACTCCTGGCACTCAGATTTCACGTGTGGAAGATATACTGAAGAGCATGCCATTGACATGAAATATATAGTTGGGTCAAAAATGCATTGGAACATGCTCTGACTGAAACACAAAATGTTCTCTAGCTAGACTACCTCCACAATGCAACAAGCTTTGGATTCCCGCAAAGCTAAAGCTTGGAATGAGACACTATTGGAAAACTTCATTTTCATCAAGTGGCCATTGAAAAGATGCTACTGTAGAGGGAGGAATCCATTGAATTCAGATTCGATTCAATGTGAATGAAACCAAGATCCTACCGAGTGATAGAGCATCCAAGTTCAAGGGTAATATCTTACAGTAAGGGACTGAGCTTTTCAATAGCTTGTAGAGTCATTGCTTGTGAGTACCGGTTGGATTTTCGGTCATGATGACTTCATCACAACATTAAGCAAAGCCATGTCGCCGAGCGAAAATAGTGACGAAGTGACCTTTAGCAACACTACAGTACCAGAGTACCAACACTGTCCACAGCGTGTGCTGGTCACTCAAAGGCTTCGCTCGTTGCCTCCCTACAAAAAATAATGGACTCGACTTGACTCGACTCGACTCATTTTGCAGCTAACTACCAAGATAGCAAGCTCCCCTTCCTGATCTGACCGACGGAACCATGAAGAGCGAAAGCAAGCCGCAATCAGACAAAAAAGAAGCCAGTATGGGTACCGCTACAGATACCACAGTGGGTATTTGTGTTGCTGTTGGTGCGTCCTCTGTTGTGTCGAGTCCGGCAGCCCAGCATGGACTTCGAACCTTATCACAAGATGACAAAGTTTCGAGGAAACTACGTGCAGCTGGGGTTGCCAAGCCCACCGCTACTGCGAGTACTCGCACTACCGGTAGTGCTACTGGTACAACGGCGACAGAAAGACACCAAAAGGCCATCAACCGCCAGACTGAAAGGCCTGACACAGCCACGTCCAAAGTGACCGTTACCAACGACAATGATAATGGTTCTGCACCCATGGTACAAAGCTCCAGCCATCAAACGTTCATGGATGATCTAGTGGGAGGACTGGAGCCCATCCCCATGCAACCTTCCAGTGTCCATTCTGTTGCCTCGAGTCCAGCAGCCCAGCATGGACTTCAAACAATATCACAGGAAGAAGAGATCGCTGGAAAACTCCGTGCAGCAGGGGTTGCCAAGCCCGTGGCTACAACTACAACCACAACTAGTACTCCGAGTACAACTATAAGTACTAGTACTAGTACTGCAAGTGCAACGATAACAGAAAGACACGGGAAGGTCTTGGCCCGTCAGGCTGAAAGGCCTGCCACATCCACAGCCAATGTTACAGCCAATGTGACACCCAATGTGACCAACAATGAAAATGATAATGATTCTGCGCCCTTGGTACATAACTCGAATCATCAAACATTCATGGACGATCTGGTGGGAGGACTGGAGCCCATCCCCATGCAACCTTCCAGTGTCCATTCCCGTGCCAGCCAGCAACCCAGCCGTCCTGGAGCCTACGTGGGGCAGACCTTTCAGCGCGTTGAAAGTCTCAATTTTGAGCTCGTGGGAGCCTATAGTGATCACAATTCCAATTACTTCAAGGAAGCATCCGATGTCTTTAGTGTCACGGCCCCCACCAGGCCTTCCTTTGCTCATGGCGGCTCGTCGGCAGGACTTGTCGAAGCCAGGGCCGTCTTTGACGAATCCAAAGAGCTCATCTTTCAGGAAGCACAACAAGTCGATGTGGCCGTACTTGAAGAGCAGCAATTAAGAAGATCCAGACAACAGCAAAAGAAATTAAAGTTAGAGAGAACAAAAGAGGAAAACCCGAACGGGCACTATCGAAAGGTGGGATTGGCAGTCCTTCTTTGTTCCATTGTTATTCTCGCGATCAGTTTGGGTGTTGGACTGAAATCCAAGCAAGACACGGCGGCAGACACCGACTACGAACCTTCCCAGGTGCCGTCGTTGGCGCCCACAAGCGTCCTAGATGTGCTACTCATGGAGCTGCTGCCAAGCTCCACTCTGGCGAGAATGAACAATGGCAGTGACACACCTCAATGGAAAGCATGGCAGTGGCTCTCCCATCACCAGAATGTAACCAACTTTCCAGATTGGCGTCTGATGCAACTGTTTGCCTTGGCCACATTCTTTTATGCAATGGAGGGGCCACACTGGCCGGACAATATCCAGAGGACATGGATGAACGAGGAAATTGATGAGTGCATGTGGTTTTCCAGCGAGTTTGGCGCGTTTGATGCCAATGGCAAGTACATCCAGGGAGATGAGCGGTTTGGCAAGGATGGACCCTGCAACCCAGATGGAAAGTACCAGTCACTGATCCTTCAAGACTTGCGACTAGCTGGGAAAAACCCGACGGTACCACCTGAGATTGCTCTCCTCACAGATCTATCCGTTTTGGCTCTGCCTTTCAATCAAGTCAGTGGCTCATTGGATGGACTTTTGCCATTTGAATTCCTCACTGACATGAACTTGAAGTCACTTGTGCTGCACAGCAACGACTTATCCGGTGAAATCCCAAGCGAGATGTGGAACCTCACAAGTCTGATCAGGCTTGCCCTGAATCAGAATTCATTCATTGGGACCATACCGTCGGAACTGGGCAGGCTTACCCACATGAGAGACATTTACCTGCATACAAACGGCTTTTACGGCTCTTTACCAACAGAGGTAGCTTTGCTCACAAGCACAACTCTGCTCCATGTTGGTTCAAACTCTCTCAGTGGCCCCATACCATCCGAGCTTTGGTCGATGAAAACCATGGAGTCACTTTCGTTGAGCAAGAGCTCCTTCAGCGGTTTCATACCATCACAAGTTGGGTTACTCACGAGCATGGAATTCATGCGAATGGATGGAAATTCCTTGTCCGGCGCCTTGCCCAGTGAGCTTGGATTACTTACCAACATGACCACCTTTACTGTTGCCAGTAACTCACTCAGCGGTTTCATACCATCGGAACTGGGGTTGTGGGCCAACATGACTCAGTTGTCGCTGTCTCAAAACTGGTTCACTGGCCCCTTGCCTAGTGAAATAGGGTTGCTAACAGCTACAAAGGCCATGAGCTTGTGGGGAAATTCCTTGACAAGTGCCTTGCCAAGTCAAATTGGGATGCTGTCCAGTATGGAAATCATGAACCTCTATGCCAATCTGTTCACTGGGTCCATGCCAACGGAACTTGGATTGATGCCCAACATGACTTCCTTTCGTGTTTATCAGAATTCCTTCCATGGTGCTCTCCCATCGGAGCTTGGATTGCTTGTCAGCATGGAAAGCCTGCGCATTTCGGAAAATGCCTTTACGGGCCTGTTGCCAAGTGAGATTGGGTTGCTAACAAAGTTGACCGGTTTGAATGGAGGGAGCAACTTGCTCTCTGGTTCACTGCCATCTGAAATTGGTCTTCTCACTCAGCTGACTGAACTGAATCTGAGAAGCAACTCCTTTGATGGAAACTTGCCCAGCCAACTGGGATTGCTGACACAGTTGCTTGGTCTGTGGTTACCCAGCTGTCGATTCTCTGGCTCCATTCCCAGTGAGCTTGGAATGATGGAATCTTTAAAGTTGCTAAACCT
>CAICTM010001032.1:0-39442 GCA_903772945.1 Seminavis robusta | reverse complement strand
GCCAAAGCTCCTCTAGCTAAAGGAAGGCAAGAACTCCAACCCAGGAGAAGAGGTCCTCGCAGGCGATCGACAAGGAGATAGAGCTCACAATATGGCTTCAGTATCAGACACCCGACCTCCATCTACACGACAATGTACAAATAGACTCCTTCATATGCCAGCCTGGTACTACTTTGCCAAGCCAACCAAACCTTGCAATACCACGCCTACCACTCACGACAATAAGCCCCCACAGGGCCTCAACTCATTTGGGCCGCTGGGCCAACAAAGTTATATCTACACCTAGAATATCCCACACTTATGCAACATCTTGGAAAATGAAAACCCCCATCGAATCAAACACCGTCCACCAGTTCTCCAGGGACCCTGAGGTGGAACAGCCTATCTGTAATGGCCACACTGCAGGAGGACAACACAGAAAATAACAATAGCAGTGATTAATACAATCCACGAATGCCTCTGCAGTCTGACTGGCTCCCCCCAGCCCATATGGTGCCCACACCAGTCATAGACCAGCGCCTGCAGCGCTTCAGCAGCTTCCTCCAGAGAAAATTCAGCCGGAAGAAGATAGGCAGAGCCAACCTTCTGCCCCACCAGCTGCGTGCCCTCTGCCAACTCAGACGCAACAATGCCCTTATGGTCGTCCAATTTGACAAGAACCTGGGCCCAGCGAAAATTGAACGGCATGCCTAAATTGAACATGCATTCCGCGACCACCTTGATGATGAAACCACCTATGAATTCATCCCACACCACAAGGTTGAGCACTAAAAAGACAAAGTGAAACAGAATCTCCTGAAGTGGCTCAAGAACTATGGCAGCACTGCCTGCACTGACAAGGATAGAAAATTCCTCAAAGCTATTATGAAGAAGAATGAGGAACCATTTGCTTATTTCTACTTGTCAATGAAAGTCCACAAAAAACCCCTCAAAACCAGGCCAATTGTCTCCTACAGTGGCAGACTGCTGGAGGGGCTGGGCATCGGGCTTGACTCCAAGCTTCAGCCAGTTGCTCAGTCAATGAGATCCTATCTGAAAAGCTCCTTCGATCTCAAACAGGACTCAAGTCCTGCAAGCTACCCCCAATTGCAAAACTCTTCACATGCTGATGCTTTCCTCACATGGTACACAACATTCCCAACGTCGAAGGAACAGCCATCACCAAAAAGATCTCAAAGTGGCTCAAAGACAAACAAGAACAGTTCCCAGACATGCCCACCAAGGCAGTCCTCAAGGCACTGATTCCCATTATGGAGTGGAGCTTCTTACACTTTGGTGACACCACAAGGCGGCAACTCAAGGGCAATGCAATGGGAGCCCCACCAACCCCACCCTATGGCCACCATCTACTTTGTCATCCTGGAGTCCATTCTTCTTCGATCCTTCATGTATAGTCTTGCAGTTCTGCCGCTCTACAGGAGATACATTGATGATGTCTTCGGCATATGGCACTGCCTAATGGAAGACAACCAGCTCCTGTGGGAAGGCTTCCAAAAGGCAATGAACAACAATTAGTACAAGCTGCACTGGGATTTCACTGAACTCTCCAGTAAGGTGGATTTCATGGACAAGACAATCACCCTCACACAAGACAACAAACTGGTCACCACAATATCTGAGAAGCGCATCTGAATGTAGGATACCAATCTACATGGTAGGTTATCGATTAAATTCGAAGTTCGACCCTACGATACAAAACGTGAAGGGAGGTTGCGGATTATGCAACGAAGCTTCTGGTTCCCCATGAAACAGTACTTAAAAATCTGTTAAAGGCATGCTCAGTGATCCAGTACGGCCCGTTAAACAAACCTACACCCATCTTCACAATGCGTTTGGTGGACACCGTGCATACTTGAAGCATGTCTGGGTCATTGGCAATTAAAAAGGATCGGCTTTAATTAGTTCTTTCCCTCCGAACAAAGATGTTTAGCATATAAAGCAGGATCCATTACCTAGCCGAATGGAAGGGCAATTCCTACTTAACGGTCATGCAAAGCATCCAAACACACTGCAAACGTGCTTCAAAATTAAGAGTTCCTAGGATACTAATCCCTAAGTACAGTTCGGGAAACTAGAGCAAAAGAGGGGAAGATTGAGATAATATTGGGGTTAGAATCTTTAATGATACTACTGGCGAATACGGCAGCGAGAGGTTTCGAACAACAACAATCGGGAAACAAGATTGTCATGGTTAACAGGAAGAAAAGGGGAGAAAAGGTTACCGAATAAGTAGCCGAACATCGCATCGATAGACAAGGTGCGGAAAGAAAACAGGGTGGAATTGGATGCAAAACAGCAACTCGGGAGGCAACCAGACAATGACGGAAGAGGTAAAAGACGCCATGGTAGCCATGACAAAAGAAAAGGAAATGAGGGGAAAGCAAGGCAAATGACCCTCTGGATTTGGGAGCGTAGTATGCCAAATGGCAGCCTTGGCTCTAGTTTGGGAAACCTTGGCCACCTACAAGCCCAAGCTAAGCTCCACCCCGGAAGCGGCGAACTCTTGCTTCTTCTTCTTTGGGGGGGCTGCTCACCAATCATTTCCCACCGCATACCAAAGGCATCGATGCGGACTCGTGCAAGGATGGCCGCTTCTACTTCTTGAGCATGAGGCTGTGCTCTTGAAGCCACAACATGCTGCCGCAAGTCCTCAAAACGTGCAAGTCCTGCATCAGTCCACCCTCCATATTCGCAATTTCCACCCTTGCCATGGGAGTACCGGCCATCATGATTTCCATCCTTATCTTCTACTTTGGACCTTGGGACCGCCTCTTCTTCTCCTTGCTCCTGTTTGTCAAGTCGAATTATGCAGGCCACTTTCCTTGCAAATTCAGAAGATTGCCTTCTTTATCCCTTGCATCAGGATCCGAAGTGGCGCCATTCTCAAACAAGAGGACAGCCATAGCTTCCGTATTGGGAGGCACGCAAACATCACCCCCATATGTTGCTTCCGAAATGGTGCTATGCGTGCGGATCCCTTGCCTCCACCACTTGGATGCGACAGCCACTTGTGCAAGGAAGCAGTTCCATCACCACACAGCCTTCTTCTTCAGGTCCTCATGAGCAGTCTTTTCTTCATCAGTGGCATCCTCCTTTGGGGAAATCAACACCTTATTGTCTCGGTTCATAATCATCAAGATGTCATCCATGGAAGGGAAGTCAGCCGTCCCCCTCTCCGCAACAAACTTCTTCACATGGTTGAAGCGCTGGCTCTGCACATAGTTTCGGTCCTTGTTCAGATGACGACTGACCTGCTTCCGCCAAAGAATGTTGAACTGTTCGCGATTCCTCTGAATCCCTAAGAAAGCAGCATGCAGAAAGGGAGTCGAATGGTGTGAGATCTGCAAGGTGCACATGGCAATTGATAAGCAAAATCACCCAATTGCTTACGTCTGTTCTTCTTTGCATTGCCGGTGAGGGTCAATGCGGGGTGGCCCAACTTATCCATGAACAAGTTGCACAAGAGTTACTTCTGTTCTTGTTCATTGATGAAATTGACCAGGCGATACACCTCGCAAAGCATGCAGTTATACAATGCATTCCACATGTTGTCTTTTTCATTGCTAGGGTGTCCCATCTTGAACTCGCCACTTTCCGAATAGGCAAACTTCTTATCCGGACTTGCATCTGAACCACTCAAACTCACTGACGCTGGGGGCGGAGCCTTGGCAGTGGTAGGTTCGCTTTGTCCACGAAGAGCCTTCTGCTTCCTGTAGTACTCCTTTTCCATCAGCTTCCTGGTGTACTTCTTAAACTCCTTTTTGGATGGAAACTGGAAAGAATCGGCTGTAAAATCGTGGGAAAAACTCATCATCATCTTCCTCATCAGTGGAAAGCTTACGGTCCATGAGTTGTTCTTCTTGCTTGGTTTTCTTGGCTCTGTCGCTCTTCCTTGTCTCTTTTCCTCTTCTCTTCTGTTCCGAAAGGGACTTGCCACCAATGTAAGAATCCGTCCATTGCTGGAAGACTCTTCTTCTTTCCTTGTGGAATCGGCATGGAGCATGTTGTCGGTTGGCCTTGTTCGTGGCTATGTCGATCTCTATCAAATTGTGATGATTCGTCAAGGGCCTCGCCGGCTGGACCCAGGTAACAGTTTGTTCACTAAAGCTCTCGTTACGGCTTTTCTTCCCTTGAGCGGCCTCTGTTCGATGTTGTGGAGCCTCTGGAGGGAGCGTTGCCTCTTCCTCCGGCTCTTCCTCCCCTTCCTTCCCCCTCCGCGCGGCGCCATTGACGGGCCTCTGCTTGGCTTTTGGGCGGTTGCTCTTCGGCGGATTGTATCTTCCTCGTTGGGTTCTGCCGCCTCTGGCGGACTGCTGCTGGTTGGGAGATTTCTTTTTGTTGCTGTGGATGGCGGCCTCCTTGGGCTGGGGGCCCTCTAGGTGCTTTGATTGTTGCTTGCGCTGTTGGGTGAGCGCTTGGGTGACATGCTTGCCAGTAGCCCTGGCAATCTGTTTTTGGGTCTGTTTCATTTCCTCCTGTACCATTTTCTTGACCTGATCCTTGATCTGTTGGGTGTCAGAGGCAGGTTCACTTTCAATCTCCATTGCAGTGTTCTCTGTGGCCTTGGTTGTGAAGGCCTCTTTGTGTAGCTTCTTGAGAGTAAGGGACTTGACATTGTTTTAGGATTGGTGCTGGTACTTGTCAATGGGTGTGCAGAAGACACTTGTGATGAGTCTCTCCAGCTTGGCCAACCTGGGATGGAGGGCTTGCTGGGCTGTCTGATATTGTTGTTTCTGCTGCTGGAACTGCTGTAGGGCCTGCTGGTCGGCTGCTGGAGGACCTTGCTGCAAGACCCAAGTCACATCGTGGTATGGTCTTGTTCGTGGCGTGATGAGTGTTGATCTCTGCATTGGGTGGTCTCTAAACACTCGCATCACATCGCGATAGACCGAGTGCGTACATACCTACTCATATTACCGCTCAGCGCACTCTTCCTATAATAGCTCGGTGTACATTCGACTCGGGTATGCCGATGCCAGAATCAGTCATGAGGATGGTTCAGACTAGAGAACTGGTGGCTCCTCCTCTTAGTCGGCGCTTCAGTTCGCTCATAGTGTCGCCTGACAAGAGAGAGAGTCGCCCTCACTGCGACCCTACGAGTCGCCTAGCCAATAGCTTCGGCTGGAATGACTCGATATGCACATGACAAAGTGGTGCTGTGCACATACCGAGTCAGCCTGTGGCTGGAGCAAGACTAGGCTCAGTCAGGGGCCTATGACACGGTCGACTGGAATAGTAAGGGCGAGACCCACCTCAGCAAGGTGAGTAGCGAGGGCGAGTCTCTCGCTCGCGCCTGACAGTGCGCATGGGTGGGGTCACTGAGACAGCGTAGCCCACAGTAGCCCTGACGCACACCAACCAGATGCCCTCAGCTCTCACACCGGCACAGATAGCTCAAACTAACTATGGGGTATATGGACATCGGAGGCAACCTTGGTTTGCCAAGAGCCTCCACTTGTGGCATCGTCTAATAGGTTCCACCATATGTAGATTTCGTCACCTCACAACACTTGGTTCCACCGCATGCTATGATTCAAATAGACCTATGTGTGTCCCTCTGCAGAACATATACCCTCGTGGTTGATGCCTCCACCGCCATGAACTTGACGATAATGACTCAGGGCCATTGAGTTCTCTCTAGCTGCAGCGATCGAGCCCTGTGGCATTGGCCAATGGGCAGATGGCTCTAGCCAGGGACTCAGGGGCTACGGGCCTTTATTGAGCATATTGGACATTCCAGACTTGTTTTCTTTTCGAATGAGGCGAATTGACTGCTTTGGGTTTGTTTGTTAGGTGTTCAACAGCTTTGTGTGGTTTATTGATTGCGAGGCTTGGAAGGTCGCATCGCTCGTCCATTGGTTGGGTTGCCGCCTTCAGTTCGACTTGATATCGACTGATTTCGGAATCCGGGCGGGGTCAATTCCCCGGTTTGGTTGTTGCCATCAATCATACCGTCGAGAGTGTCCTTGTTGCGCTGGTGTGCCGCAAGGCTTTGATAAATTCCTCTCCTACTTTTGTTGACGATACGTGGTATGGCCTCGTGGAGCGTCGCAGTGGTGCCATGTAGGAATTCAGGGCTGGCTTGTGTGTGTGTGTGTGGTGTGTGTGTAGGTGTGTGTACGTGAGTGTTGTGTGAGATGGGTGATGTTGTGTGAGATGTGTGTAGACACTACTAGGAGTTAATCTACGACGAATCTACCATTTGGATGTTTATCTATGGTGTATACCGTTGCTTGCTGATTTCCAAATTCTGAGCTTAGGAATTTCGCTGTTTGCTTCATCAGTGGAGCAAGCTGGGGATGGCAAAAGATAAAGCCGGGTAGGCTGTGAGAAAACCAAGGGTACCCTGTTTGTGGTGATTTCGAAAATAGACACATAGGAGCTGGTACGGTATAGACCGAAACAAGCTAAACTAAACCGTAAATCCAATACCTTCGATGGGCTGTGTGTGTGTGGGTGTGTTGGGGTGTGTGGGTGTGTGGGTGTGTGGGTGTGTGGGTGTGTGGGTGTGTGTAGGGTGTGTGTGGTGTGTGGCGTGTGTGTGTGGTGTGTGTGTGTGTGTGTTGTCGTGTGTGTTGTGTGTGTAGAGTGTGTGTACGTTGAGTGCTGTGTGAGTGTGTGAGTTGTGTGTGTGTGTCTGATGTGTCACGTACATATGGTGCTGTTTCCCTTGCAAGGTTAAGGCTACCGGTATTAATAGTGTCGCATACATACGGTGCGGTTTCACTTGCGTACATAAAGTGATGTTTCCCTTGCAAGGTTAAGGCTACCGGTAGTGTCGCATACGTATATATGGTGCTGTTTCCCTTGCAAGGTTAAGGCTACCAGTAGCGGTCAAACCAGAACCCTTCGGTTCCTTGGCTTTTAGAAAAATGCAAGTTGAGGGCACTAGCCTCCGGCTGGCTGTCCTTAGAGTAGGGAAATTATCTACGGAAGCCAGCGTAGAGTAGCAAAGTAGTATGAGACCGTATCCGCTCGAAGTTCTTGAATGATTCGATTCGATTCGATTCAATGATATTGTACTACTACAGTAGAGTAGCTAGTATCATTCAATCGAATTAATTGAATTGGTCTTTGCCAGTGGCCAGCTGTACAGTACCGGTAATAGCTGTACTGGTACAGAAAAGGGGGCATAAGAGGGGCACTGCCAATACTTGCGTGAAATACCTCGTGAAATATAAGTCAGCGGGAGCTGCGATACCTCGGCAGAAAGACAGATAGAAGAAGGAGGATCATGTTCGAGATTGCACCCATCTTTCAAGCTAGCCCTGGCGACAACACCCGACTACGTCGTGTGTTGCCGCCCGGTATCATTCATTCCCTCATTGCAACCTTCTTTTTATTAAGCTAGCCCTGGCGACACTACGTCGTGTGTTGCCGCCCGCTACTCTATAATTTACCAGCTGCCATTCCCTTATTGTAACTCTAACCTTTACAGCTCCTGCTGGCTTATTGTGTTGTTGTGATGATTGCACTAACCTTAAATATTAATGATTTATTCCTACCCCTAACTTGTATTCAACCATCAATGTTCAGTTTTGTTGGCTTATGACTATCTCTATCCTTATACTTTGGCTTCACCGGAATAGGAAATAGGAAATAGGAAATAGCATTAAAGGGGTTAAGTCAGCGGGAGCTGCGATACCTCGGCAGAAAGACAGATAGAAGAAGGAGGATCACGTTCCGATTGCACCCATCTTTCAAGCTAGCCCTGGCGACAACACCCGACTACGTCGTGTGTTGCCGCCCGGTATCATTCATTCCCGCATTGCAACTTTCTTTTTATTAAGCTAGCCCTGGCGACAACACCCGACTACGTCGTGTGTTGCCGCCCGCTACTCTATAATTTACCAGCTGCCATTCCCTTATTGTAACTCTAACCTTTACAGCTCCTGCTGGCTTATTGTGCTGTTGTGCTGATTGCACTAACCTTAAATATTAATGATTTATTCCTACCCCTAACTTGTATTGAACCATCAATGTTCAGTTTTGTTGGCTTATGACTATCTCTATCCTTATACTTTGGCTTCACCGGAATAGGAAATAGGAAATAGAAAATAGGAAATAGGAAATAGGAAATAGCATTCAAGTCAGCGGGAGCTGCGATACCTCGGCAGAAAGACAGATAGAAGAAGGAGGATCATGTTCGAGATTGCACCCATCTTTCAAGCCAGCCCTGGCGACAACACCCGACTACGTCGTGTGTTGCCGCCCTGTATCATTCATTCCCTCATTGCAACCTTCTTTATTAAGCTAGCCCTGGCGACAACACCCGACTACGTCGTGTGTTGCCGCCCGCTACTCTATAATTTACCAGCTGCCATTCCCTTATTGTAACTCTAACCTTTACAACTCCTGCTGGCTTATTGTGCTGTTGTGCTGATTGCACTAACCTTAAATATTAATGATTTATTCCTACCCCTAACTTGTATTGAACTATCAATGTTCAGTTCTGTTGGCTTATGATTATCTCTATCCTTAAACTTTGGCTTCACCGGAATAGGAAATACTGTAGGAAATAGAAAATAGGAAATAGGAAATAGGAAATAGGAAATAGCATTTAAGTCAGCGGGAGCTGCGATACCTCGGCAGAAAGACAGATAAAAGAAGGAGGATCATATTCGAGATTGCACCCATCTTTCAAGCTAGCCCTGGCGACAACACCCGACTACGTCGTGTGTTGCCGCCCGGTATCATTCATTCCCTCATTGCAACCTTCTTTTTATTAAGCTAGCCCTGGCGACAACACCCGACTACGTCGTGTGTTGCCGCCCGCTACTCTATAATTTACCAGCTGCCATTCCCTTATTGTAACTCTAACCTTTACAGCTCCTGCTGGCTTATTGTGCTGTTGTGCTGATTGCACTAACCTTAAATATTAATGATTTATTCCTACCCCTAACTTGTATTGAACTATCAATGTTCAGTCTTGTTGGCTTATGACTATCTCTATCCTTATACTTTGGCTTCACCGGAATAGGAAATAGGAAATAGGAAATAGAAAATAGGAAATAGGAAATAGGAAATAGGAAATAGGAAATAGCATTAAAGGGGTTGAGAACTCAGGCAGTTTACTTGCCGAGGTAAAGGGGTTGAGAACTCAGGCAGTTTACCTGCCGAGGTTGAGAACTCAGGCAGTTTACCTGCCGAGGTTATAACGGTTGTCCTTGCTGGCCAGCAGGTACTGTACCAGTGCCAACAGAAACGAACATCGGTACGGCACCAGGTATAGTACTTCCAGTGTGTGATGAGTGACGAGTCACTCGACTCGACTCTGACACCTACTCTGACTGTCACTCGACTCACTCTGCTACCCCATCAATCGTACCGGTACCGGTAGTTTGCCAGCTCCGAGTAGGGACCGGTAGCTAGCAAGCTACTCTGAGTACATGTTGTAGCAGGTAGTAATGGACGCCATCAGTGTGACTGCAGGAATCATCAATCGCGCTGTACACAACGGCGTACATAGCCACGTCCACGAAAGTTGCAGCCGGTGCCACTACACTGAGTAAAATAGTTGAGAAAGGGTTGTAAAGTAACCGTTGCATGCTATATCCATTGTTTACATAGGTTTGAGGCCCTCTTTTTTGCACATGTGAAAGTGATACGTAGTATCTTGCAGCCATCAGGCAGACGGTGAAGAAATAATGCTGGACGTCGACGCAACCATTGATTCTTTCCATGCGTTCGATCCTATGAGTTTCCTTTCCATGATTGAGTCTGACGGTGACAGTGATGGTGACGACAGCCCCCTAGGGATGCTCGCTTGTCGGACAGGCCGTCGAGGTGGGCTAATGCAGTGATTGTTCAGGTGGCTGGTTGCTCCTGGCTTCATGGGAGACAAGGAGCGCGATGGGAAGCTATCCCATCGACACAATGATGACTTCTCTGCTCTTCGTTCTCCAGATCTACCTCGTAGCTCTCGTCTTTGGTTTTCACGCCTTCTCTTCTTGCACTCAACTTGTTTGCGGCTCAAATTGTGTTCTTTGTTAGACCAAATGGTGGACTTTGCAAGACTTGCTGCATTGTCTTGGACAATAGTTAGACTTTCACTCTGATAAGAAGAAACGTTGCTCTCAAAAAACTGTGCAAGGGCGGAAGGGCGAGCCATTGTGATTTGTGATGACATTGCGAATCTTGGGCAAAACAATTTGTGAGGAGATGAGAAAATGAGGCGTGGAGTGCCCTGGCAACACCCAGCCAGAAGCCAAAAGCCAAAGCCAGTCAGATCTGGAAGGATGTTGTTGTAAAAGACACAGAAAGAAAACAAGGTCACAAGGAAGAAAACCTTTGTTCCGAATTCCTGTGTGTTCGGTTGCGAGATTGACCACGTTTAAATCATCAAGTCCCCAAAAGTCCCACTGACATTGGATTCTTCTGGTTCGAAGTTCGAAGTCCAGCTGTCCGAGGAGGATTTAAAGACATCGTAGAATCTATGGTGTCCTTAGTTCTCTTTCAACCTCCCCTTCCGTTCCTTCTAGAGAAGCGAGGGCAGGACAATGCGGGATGCAGGACTGATGCAGTGATGCAGGGTGCAGGGCATAATCCAGAGCGACCCAAGCAGCAGTGACTGCTGACTGCCGAGTCTGCTGCGGATTGCGGACATTCCAACTCAGCTCTGACCTCTGTCCGCCTACTAGTAAGCTCCAGTTAGTTGTATTGTAAGGTCTACTCTACTACATGTAGTAGCCAGCCAGCTAGCTAGTAGTAGAGTTGAGTGGCCACCGTTTGAGCTGTTTGATCTGCCACTGATCGCGTCACCTTGCTTCAGACTATTCATCTGATTCAATCGATTCCATTGAGATTCAAACACAGTTCTGTCCCAACTGCTGGTTGAGCTTCTTTCTTGAGGTGGCTACTCTGCCAGCTTGCCGATGGTCGTTCAAGGTCCAGATCCACTCGATGTGGTCAGTAGGACCGTCCCCCGCCACTGGAGCACTTCGAATTCTGGACTCACCTCTCATCAGTAATAGCCAAAGTACATGTATGTCACATGCATTGAGGGGTTTCAGACTTCAAGTAGTAGGGGCTTAGCCTTACCGGTGCAGATCTTGTTCGCTCCTTGGGCCAATCTTCAATCCATTTTTTAATGGTGGCTCAGTTCCAGGTACTGCAAGGCTGCGGATAGCAGCTGTTGGAACCCAGAGCAGAGGCTAAGCGAACCAACAAAGGTGGTGGAAAGCACCTGGAACTTTTTTGGCAACTGCCTTTGGAGCCGGTTGATAGCAGCTCGGTGGCTGGTAGGGCCTTGTTGGCGTGTGGCAACTTGGCTGTCTGCTGACTCGATTCGGCTGTCTGTGGCCAGTGAGATCGGTTCAACACTGTTGCAACATTGTGAGGCAGGCAAACGAAGGTGGTTTTTAGCCAAAAGCGCCATTGCTTGTGAGTGGCGGTTTTTGTAACGAATTGAGCAAAGCAAGACGCCAAGCTAAGATCTCGAACTTCATGTGGCTTTGGCTGTTGCTTCTATATACGTACTTGAATTCCTTTGCAGGCTTGTCTTGTCAATGCTTGCTCCGGCTACCTATTACACTTGGTGGGGTCGCTACCTTTAGGTACCGTACCTCATCCTTCTGTCAAAAGTACCGGTACCACAGGTGTTGGCGTTCGTACCTTACTTTCTATCTGCTCTGCAGGCTCGTTCTTATCCAGTGAGGAATGACGTCATCGGCGGCTTCAAGGTTTTTCTCGAGCTTCGATCTTTGGGATGAAAGGGCTACATCTCTCGACATCTCGACAGGATACCAGTACCAGGTGCTAGGTAGCTAGCAGTCGAGCCATTACATATCTATGACAATGTCCAAGTCCATGTTGCTATTCCCCATCAGTTTGCTGCCCTTTCTGCTGTTGTTGTTGCTGTCAAGAAGAGGAGTATCTTCGTTTTCAGCGCCAACCACCAAGACAACCAACGTCGGATTTCAACGATGGATCACGGATGCTCCTGATGAAGTGAAGGAACCCAAGGTGCTTCATGTGGAAGGGACGATTCCTTCGTACGTGAAGGGTTCGTTGATCCGCAACGGCGGTGGAATCTGGTCTCTGGATGAGACGACCCAAAGTGCGCACATTTTTGACGGGTTGGCCAAACTTTCGCTCTATCAAATTAATGATGGCAACAATGACAACTCGGTGAGCTTTACGTCTCGCTTTGTCGACTCGTACTTGTACCGGGAATGGGCTGGCAAGGGCAGTGGAGTACCGTCGGTCCATATAGGTCCTTTGGTAGATAAGGAAACCAAGACGGCCAAGCCACAAACAAAGTGGCTGCAAGCTCTGCTGAACATTCCTGCTTTTGACAATGCACCCGTCAATGTATGGGATTTCAGTGCGGGCGCTCAAGACAATTCCAACGTTTGGTGCTTGACGGACACGACCATTCGAGCGACCTTGGACAAAAACTCGCTGGATACTCTACAATCTGGCAGACAACCTCCTGCCGCGCACAATGCTCCGGGATTCTACGAACTGTCCGCCACGGCACATCCCGAATATTGCAAACGGGGGACCGGTGCCACCTACAATGTGGGCACTCATATTGGCTTTCCGAACTATCATCTTTGTCTGATCAAGGATGATCCAAGAAACAGTCAAGATCGACAAGTCATTGCCAAGTATAAATTACCCTACAATGAGATTCCCTACATGCACAGCTTTGGATTGACACAATCCAAGGCGATTGTGGTCCTGCAACCCTTGCGACAAAACTCCAATTTCAAGGTCCTTCTGACAGAGGGATTCATGCCCTCCATGCAACATGTGGACGAAACCACCAAAGTACTAGTCTTTGACCTGGAATCGGGAGACCTCCTCGCCGACACGAGCCTGCCCGAACAAGTCTACTTTTATCATGCCATCTCGTCCGCAGAAGACGACACGGAAAACAACGTTTCCATCAAATTGTGTGCTTATCGGACACCGGATATGATTACCGGTGAGGACATGTTCTTTCGCTTTGACAGAGCCTGGACCGCCGAAGGACGAAATCGAATTCCTCGTCCAGGGACTCTCTGCGATGTTACGGTCCATTTACAACAGGACACAGCCAGCGTCCAATGGACTCCCGCCGTGGATACCAAGTCGGGCACGGAACAGGGATTTGAATTGCCGACAACTCGCTATTCCCGTACGACAAATGGACAAGGACCGTGGCAACAAGGCCGGCATCCACGGTATACGTATGCATTTGGAGCCTACGCACAAGGATCCTCCGAATACGATTGTTGGGCCATTCTCAAGATTGACACCGAGACGGGCCAGGCGGTGAGTTTTCGGGAACGCGATAGTTGCTATTATTCCGAACCCATCTTTGTGGCCAATCCCGACGGTGTCGACGAAGATGATGGCGTGTTGCTCTGTACCCGCATGGATGGACGAACGGAAGAAACATCCTTGTTGGTGGTGGATGCCAAGACGATGACAAAAATGGCCGAAGCGAATACAAAGACACGGGTGGCCATGGACTTTCATGGGGCCTTTTTTGGTTAGAAACTCTTCTTGAGTCCAGCCGTGCAACCGGCCAGACAGATAAAGCGCCAACCTTGAATCAGACAGGGAATTCAATCGACCTGGAGCCATACAAAAGAAAAAAGACTGGATTCAGGGAGCTTTGAATCTGGAGATTGAATCCTTTTAGAAAGAAAGGGCCTAAGGCTGCTAACTCTAGAAGAGAAAGCATTGACTTGATCCCGTTTACCATCGAAGAGATAAAGGGAACAAACATGTGAGCCGAACAGGGACAGCGAAGGAGCAACCCGCAATGACGATTGTTTTAAACTAAAGGCAGAGCAAGAGAGCATTAACGCTTGAGTTGAGCAATGGCATCATGAAAGGAACCACCAACTAGCTTCAAGAGTTGGTAAGAAAGAACTACGGCGTGGAAATACTAAGATGAAACTATTTTAAGCTAGATTCGAAGGGCCATGTTGAGTTGCCCAGGTTGCATTGAGTTTCACAGGTTACATCATTCGCAAGCACTTTGCTCTGCTCCGAAGAGGGGACTGTAGCATCAGGGCCTGGCGTGACATCACTGAAAGGAGCCACTCAGCGGAGCAAGAACACAGAGGTGAAAGGAAAGTGTATCGGGCAGTCCTAGCTTCCAGTTGTCAATAGGAACCACCGACCAGCCAACTAAAGAAGATTGAACGACTAGGACTAGATGACAGTGGAGCAGGGTAACTGTTGCTGGTCAAAAGCTGACCACCAACTATGCTTGCCAAAAGGCAGCCCCGCGGTTGACATGAGCTATATGGTTATTATGGAGCACAGCCAGGGAGAATGCCAAAGGAGCCAGGGAGATTGCCAAAACGAGCAGCCAAACCAGGGAGATGGTGTTTCGTTCCGGTCCTGGACTTCAAAAGGGAGCGAGCGAACGAGCGAACGCTGAGATTGCCCAAGAGCAGAAAAGAACCACCGACCGACCGCCCAATGGAACGTAGACTCAGAAAGATGCTGGACTCAAAACGAGTTGAAGAAGGACGCCAGATCGAAACTCCAACGCCAGGCAGGGGCCGGTTTGCAACGGTCAGCAGATGAGATCGCGAGCTTCGACCGAGACAAAGAAGGGATCGAGGACGACGATCGAACCGAAGACCGACTGGTACCGTAGCAAATCCACCCTACAAAGGGCAAGTGCAACAAGAGAATGGTGAGACTCGAGTCAAAGGAAGAAACAGCAGACCCAAGCATGCCACTTTTGCCCAGCGAAGAGATGGAGGAACACCCTGGAGAGTGCCCGCCAACCCCTTCCAACACGAATGCTGACTCCGAAGAGCAAAGAGCTACTAATGTCATGCCTGGATCTGAGAGTCGAGTCACATTTTAAAAACAAACACGCGCTGAACTAACCTGTTGGATTGGAGGATGAGACGACGAACGTTGGCGATTGCACGAGGACGAACCACCCCACAAAGGAACCACCGCAAGACGACAACTTTCCCAGAGTATATTGACAGGGGCGAAGCCAGCGAGTCTCAACCACAGGGCTCCCGAAGGAACCACGGGCCCCCGAAGGGGCGGCTGCAAAAGCAGCACCGGAAAAGGTGTCATCGTCATGCATTTCTTGTGGAAGAAGAAGTGGTTGAGAGAGAAAACAGGTTTCCTTTCTCCTTGGCAAAGCGACGTTGTTTCGTTTCAATGACGACGTTTTGGTAAGACCAACTCAAAATCGAAATCAAAAATCAAATGAGAAACGATGATGCGTTTGAATTCTAAACTCAAACCGCGTCCGCGAAGGTACGAAGGTGGTTTTCTCCCCTTTGAAATCTTGTCGGCGTTACTAGTAACGGTGCGGAAGTAGGTCTGGGCTGTCATGTGACGAAGTGGGCAGCTAGAGATTGCTGTGGACCCCAGTGACATTTGCCAACACACGCTTTCCTTCTATGGAACGGTGCTACCGTAGTTACGAGAGAGATCCCGGAGGTACCATACAACCAATGATGTTATGAATTAAGACGTTATTTCTATAGCGCAAAAAGGCAGACAACTGTCGCCACAACCCAAGGAACCTGCACGGCAATGGAGCGCAGCGTCAGAGTTCCACTACTGGTGGAAGCGTCCACCATGATGAGTTCTGGCTCCTCTTTGCCTTCAGCATCACCGTCTCCAGCTTTCAAAATACTTACGGAAACGGTTACCGTAGACGATGACGAGGATACGATGGGAGCTGCCGTCACATTGGTAGCATTCGAGTCCGCCACTGCATCCTCCAAGACGTCTACAATGTATTCTCCTCGATCTCCTTCTGCTTCTGCTGTGGTTGGAGCCGGGGTAGGTCCCAATGCCAATGCATTGCAAGTGCCGTACGCTGGGGTTTCATCTGGATCGGTCATGGCAACATGGCAGTCCATCAGATCTTCCAATCGAGAGTCGATCGTATCAGCGACGGAAGCTTCTGGACTGTTATCTGGTGATGTACGATACGCACCGTCGCCGTCGCACAAGTCAAAGGATGCCGGTGACGATCCGACGAGACCAAAACGAGTGGCGCGGCTAAGAGTGGTACTGTCGGCTGTGCTTCCAATGACCAAGTACTTTTCACACTTGCAGACGACCGCTCGATCATAGTCGAGTTCTACCAATAGGCAACGGTCATCGACGACCGGTCTAGCCCAACGATCCTTCCATGATACTCCATCCGTTTCGTACCAACCATTGGAGCTGGATTCAGAGATGCCGGCATAGTCGGCCAATGTAGGAGCAATGTCAATGGTGGACACCAAGCCTTCAAACGTCGATCCTGCCGGTATTTCCTTGGGGTAGTGGATGAACTGAGCAATGCGGACACCTGGTTCGTATAGGGTACTTTTAGCTTCTTGCCCATGATCCAATTGAAACAAGAACAGCGTGTTTTCCAGAATGCCTCTGGTTTCCAAATGCTGCAGTAGCGCCCCAACGGTATCATCCACCCAAATCGCTCCCAGAATAGCATTTGATGTATCCCCATTGGCCCGGTCCACCACACTCTGTCGATACGCCTGACAGCCCACTCCGTCTCCAGTCATGCCAGGCACTACGGGCTCCTCTGGCAATGTTCCTTCGGGTGCTTCTTGACAGGAATGCTGGGTCAATGCCTGAAAGACATTGCCCGATCCATGTGGAGCCGTTGGATTAAAGTACATGAAAAAGTCTTGTTGGGCATCCAAGGACGCATCGATAAACTCGATAGCCTCGGCTGCCATGTGTTCCAAATTGTGTGTAAATCGTCCGCCATTGGTCCAATCATCATTCAAGTTTTGCCAATACACCGCCTCGGCGACATCAAATCCACACGACCGTATAATGGATTGAATGGCCGAATAGTCATAGGGATCCCCCCGATTGCCGGCATATAAGTGCCACTTGCCAAACATGCCCGTCCTGTACCCATTGCTCTGCAACATGACAGCCACGTTGCTGACACTGCAATCCAGTCCATCCTCTACACCATCGGTTGCTATATCGACCAATTTGGTAGTCGGAATCGTGACGAGGGGCAGATCTAGACCGGCATTGCGTTGCCGGGAGTTGGAGGATCGACTCGGATAGCGACCCGTCATGGTGGAATACCGACTGGTGCCACACATGGAACTGGCCGTGTAAGCGCGTTTCATCTCGAGACCATTGGCGCGGAACCGGGTCAAATGGGGCAAATAATCAGTGTCCGAATACAATGTGGCGCCCGCTCGATGAGCCGGAGGATCCCATTCCGTAAAGAACTGAAAATCATCCGGTTGCATCACGATAATGTTGGGACGGGCATTGGCGGCAGAGAGCAGCAGGAGCATCCATGTGCATGCCGTGACCAGCAACTCCATGCGGCGAAACAAAGGGGAATTGAGAAGCATCTTTCTTTCCTTCCTTCTGGGACATGACGGGTATGGAATAGATCGAGGAAGGACCAAAGATCTGATACCGCTGATTTTAAAAAACCGTCGGATAGAAAAAATGAGGGTTGTGAGGGGGTGGTCTTGGCAACTTTTTGGCACGATTGTTTAGCAGCGGGACGCACAAGTGATCGGATCTTTTAGGAAGTTCCCGATGTTCGGCATGTTCTTTCAGGACATGTCCTGAACATTTTACGATGCCGACTCGACTCTCATCAATACATGTAATTGCCCTTGTCTTGGGGTAAAACGGATTTACTTTGGGGTAAAGCGGATTTACTTACACCTGAAAAGTAGGTGTCCTACATGTAGCTAGTATGGCGTAGGGGTTAACTCCAGTGTTCCTAAGACAGAGATCCTTTCTGTTCCAAGTCATTATCGTTTTGAAGTGTTCCATTTATTTCAGGGCACTGCTCTCATGCAATTGCCCTTATCAAACGTCACACACGATGATTGATTCGGAGGTTGGAGTTCGGACCACCGCCAGGTAGGGTAGGGCACTGCACTGACACTGACGGCAGAATAAGCAAGGATGGGTCCACAATGAGGTAAGGGATCCCTTAACTTCATACCTCTGTTAGGTTTTTAAAAACCTTTCCTGGCTGAGGGGCCAACTCTCTCCGACCCAATGCTGTGGGGGTACGGTAATAGGGGCACAGTGGTCACGTCATACTTCGAGTAGCCTAAAATAGAATGCTATATCAATGCTTCATTTCTGTCATCGTTGGATCCCACAAGTTCAAGCCCTTCAGACCTCACTTGGCACCCAGTTTGTTGCCCTTGATCCGACGGAACATAGTCCCAAAATTCGCATCTTCTTTGCCTAAACCGGGCCCTCACCATGCATCTCCCATGCCGGCGTTAGGTAACTTCCCTACTTTAGTAGCCCGCCTTATTTCTGAAGGGGCAATGGCAACCCAGAGCCACTGGAAGAAGAATGAAGGTTGTGGGGGGGTTAAAACTATGTCATGTTTTTGGGCAAGGCTCACAAGTGCAGCCACATAGACCAGTTCCATAGCAGACTGACATGTTGGTTGTGGGAACCCAATAGAAATTCCCCCCAAAATATTTCATTTCATGTGGCGAGAGTATGGTACCACATAATCCATTAGGGATGCTCCCAGATGAGGATGTGTTCATCAAGACCAAGCTGGTCAAGTTGTCCAACAAAAGCAACTCGGTGGGAAGGGTCCCATATATTTTTGTGTTATGCAGTTCAAGGTTCTCAATGCTGGACATCAAACCTATTTCTGTTGCAATAGAGCCTGAGAAAAGGTTGTCATTGATATGCAACTTCTTTAGCTGGGTAAGTTGGGGAAGCACATCTTGTTCCAGAGGTCTGCCTTCTATTTGGTTGGAATTAAGGAGCAGCCCTTTCAGCTCTTGAAGTAGAGCAGACAGATGGGAAAGCATGAGCACAAGATGAATTTTGCAAATCTGGTATGAGAGCCATGCCAAGACGACTCACTTGACATCTTTGATAACTCTTTTGGTAAAGTGCCTGAGATTGAGTTGCTTTGCAAGTCCAAGCTGCTCTGCAAAGAAGCGGCACAACTCCCTTAGTGCATAGAGGCACCAATACCACACAAGCTTCATTCATGATTACTTACTAGCTTTGTCAACAATCCCATCTCGCTTGGAATTGTGCCATTGAGTTGCAATTCAGAGAAGACTAGATATACCAGGTTTGTCAGCTTGCCAATTTCAGCTGTTGCAAGCATAATTTCAAAAAACATGTTCAGCAAACAGAAGCCTAGGCCAAAACAACAAAAAGAACGAATGGCACTTACATGGGATTGATGTGAACCCCCCAGTTTTCCCATAGCCTAGACCTAGCATCTCCAAATTGTGCAGGTTTCCAACTACCTCAGTCAGGAAAGGTGTTATATCCAACAGAGGGCACTCTGAGAAACCCAAGGTCTTCAGGTCTGACAATCGAAGAATTTCAGTGGGGATGGATCCTGTGTAGGCAGACAATATCAAGTGAGTCAGTAAGTCACACTCTGAAAATTCTGCAATGCTTTTGTCCGCTCCGTTGCATACCAGAAATGTTCACTGTATCAGATAGCAGAACTGTCAGCTTGCTTAGGTTGCCCAGCTCAGTAGGTAAAGTCCCATCAAAATCGCTACCCGAGATCAATAGTCGCCCCAAGCTTCGTAGCTGACCCAGTTCTGTTGGGAGTGTGCCGGACAAGTGTGTTGCGCTTAAGGAAAAACTTGTCAGTCTTGTCAAAAGTCCAACCTCGGTTGGCATGTTTCCTTGGAGTTGGTGGTTCCCAGAAAATATAAGTGTTTCCAAGCTGCTACAAAGCAGGGATATCTCTGGCGGCATTGTTCCATCCAAATTGTTGGCAGACCAAAACTGCAACGATACGAGTTGCCCAGCATCACCACAATAAACTGCGTTTGGGTCCCAATCCGAATAAATTTGTTCCCAGTTGCACTCATTGGTGTCCCAATCCAGCCAGCCTTGATTTTTCACCCAATGGTCCCCCCGTGTTGAATAATAAAATGTGGCCAGTGCAAACCTTTGCTTCAGTCTCCATAAAGGGAGATGTTGTGTATTGTTAGAGTTCTTGATATTGTGGCTTAGCCATTGATATGCCTTGGTCTGTGACGACCTAGGATTTTCCATAGCCCTGAGGGTGTATTCAGGTAGATGTAGTCTTTCCCATAGCGATATTGGTGTGGTTGAAGCTATTGCCCCTGGATTTGCTTGTATTGGAATCACTCCATTTTGCTGTGTTGCTGGCTGTGATTCATTTTCTGTCTCCATTGCAAAGAGAAATGCCAAAAGCAAAATAGTGACAACAAGCATGGCAACCATTGTTTCCAGTGAGAGGAACAAGAATAGTTTCTTCTTCCATATTCTTTTTGCCCTTGTTGTTATTGGCTCTGCTGTTGGAATCATACCATTTTCTGGGTCATCAACTGGGTCAGCATGAATAAGTCCATGATCATCATCCACTTCATTTTGGGATGTAGGCACCAATTCCAATCCCAGCTCTTCCATGTCGGCTGGCCTACTTGTTGGGTGGCAATACATTGGTCCAATCCCCTCCACGGCATATGCCCCGGGTGCTCTTTCTGGGACCCATCTTGCTCGATACATGGCTGGCGGACATAATGTCGGTAATGGCTGGATGCTACTGATAACATCATCAAGGGCCTGGGGCGAGGAGTGATTTGGTTGAGAGCTGTTGGGAAATGTGGTTGGATGCTGATTTCCAATCACTAAATCCATCTCTTTCTTCTCTTGCCCCCCTTTGTCCTCACCAATATCACTAAACACATTGTCGGAGTTGCTGGTTTGTTGTTGTAGACCACTGCCATCATGACTCTGTGCCTTCTTTTTCTTCATTTCTTCTTTTTCATATCCCTTTGCTTCTTCGTGTCTTCGTACTGCACAGGTTCTGCTGCTACTGCATGAACAACGTGATCCAACACTCTTGCCGTGCAGCTGGGGTGGCCGTTTGCGTGGTGCTGTAGTGGCGGTATGAGGGCTGGTAGAGTCATGGATGTGAATGGATGCCAGTGGATTGGGTGGGCTGTGACGTGTCTGATGGAATGACGTTGGAGGCAATACCCGCAGGAGGCACAGGTGACCCGATAAAATGATCGAATCAATCGAGTTCGATGCAATCGAATGATTGTGTCGATTCGATTCGATTCATCATTCCATTCATCAATGATCAATCACAACATCACAACCCCCCTTCATCATCAGGTCTATTCTTTGTTCACTTGATTGCTTGCCTTGTGTTCCTGCATTGTTCCCTCCCCTCTCTGCCCCCCTCCTCATCATAGCTCTCTCTAACCCATAGTAACTTTCCCCGTATTCTTTGTTCACAAAAATGTGGGTACTACAAGCTGGCTAGACGTCTAAACTACAGCTGTCGGTACCGTACTGGTGCCGTACTAGCGCTAGCCAGAGCTCTGGCTGTAGCGGCTGAACCTGGGGGGCAGGGGGGGGTGACGAGAGTAGGCAAACCTACCTTCCCTCGGGAGCCCATCTTGGGACAACTTCGGTGGAAAGCAACCGGATGCTCGAGGGAACATCAGCATACTAGTACTATACGCTGCACAATTTAGCTATTTCAACAAAACTACACTGTAGCTATAACTAGCTATGGTATTTCCACCACATTGAGAGAGGCCCGCACAGAAAACACATCACAATCGCTACAATCTTTCGTTTCTTTCCTACAAGGAAAATGGCATTTCCTTGTCGACTTCTTCTTGCACAAACGCAGTCAAGAGGGTGAAAAACTCGGATCCAGCGGTGAACTCCTCTTCCACCTTGGTTATAAAGGGCTCGTCGGCATCCACCACAGCATAGTCATCAAAGTACCCTAGATTTCCCGTGACAGTCTCATATGTCATGGAAAGGGATTGTACCGTGGCCACTGTCACCACCGACTCGTCGTTGAATCGATAGATATTGCCCGTTTCACCATACACGTAGATTGTCATGGTGACCTTGGGTTTGACAATGGTAAAGGTGCCAGTCTCCACTTCGGTGTAAGAAGACATGTTGCAAAACGAAGTCATGTTCAAGGTGGCCGTGGTGGACAGCACAAACTGATCAAAATTGGCCACGGCATCCCATACACCACTCCACGTAGATCCTTGGGCTCCAAAGAAGGACGCAAACGGAATGTTAATGTCTTGGGTGCCATCTTTCAACTCCACCGATTCCACGTCCATGGTCCCCATGCCGGCCATTTGTTCAATATAGTAACTGATTTCTCCCGTGTAGGATCCATCATCCGAACCACCGGAACGAGACACTGCCGTGGCACCATCTGTCGTATTGTTCGACGGGCAAATCGTGTCGTTGGCAGCCACCGTCACTTCCACAGCTTCCTTCGTTTCAAAGTCCAAAGCGACGGGATCCAAATCTTGGGCAATGTTGTTCTCCAAATCATTCACGACGGCTGGAAGGAAGGTATCAATCAGCGCATTCAGGACAATAGTGCTGGGAGACTGGAGTTCTCGGCTTTCCTGTTGGGGCTGACCCAGTCTTCCGGCAGCGTCACCGCCAGCTGCTGATAGCAGAACAAGAGCGGAGGATACAAGGACTTGTCTCATGGTTGGAGTCGTTGTGGTGTGATGATGGATTGTTGGCTGCCAAAGATTTTGGAAGTTTGAGTTTTGTGTTCTTTCGCAGCGAGGGCAATCTTTCTCATTCATGTGTTCCGAGCAAGCCCAAGTACAGTCGTACGTGTTTTGCTCGTGTCTGTTGCCCCGTGAACCGGCAAAATTTTGGCTATGAGCGAACCCGCTTGGAACGAAGATTTACGCAAGACGACAAGAGCACGCTCTCTTGCATCGGATGCATCACACCGTCATCGATCGTGCTTGTCCCTAAGAGAGGCCTCCTCTTGGTTTCAAAGTAACCTCTAGCAAGCTAGCCAGCATCGCAGCCAGCTAACGGCGAAATTTGCAAGTCCAGACGACTGCTAGGTCGAACCGGTACGACAGCTCTAGCTAGTCGCACATTGATGGCGTTACTGAGTGACAAAAAGTGAGAGACGATCGGGCGGACGTTAGCTGCTCAAGTTAGTTGTCGTCCGGGCTAGTCAAAGTACTTTCGGGATTCCCAACAGTCCGGAAAGTAGTCGCCACCAAAACCCAGCAGCCCAGCCAGTCATGCAGTGTCAGTTGCTGGCCTGCCTGCCTCCTCACTGATGAACCCTCCGCACTGAATAATCTTTTGCCTTTTCTTCTTTGTAGCTTACCGAAGTTGCTGTGCGTCCATTCTAGCTAGCTGTGAACCAGGTATAGTACCTCTACAACGCCACTTTTGGGCTAGTTTGATGGGCAAGGAGTACAAACAAGATTTCACATTTCAAATTGTGCAGGGTTCCAACTACCTCAGTGATTCAAGATTCTGTATCCAACCCAGGGCACTTTGAGAAACCCACCTGCTTCAGGCTTGACTATCAAAGAATTTCAGTGGTGATGGATCCTTTGTTTGCAAAAGCCACAACAATTTGTTGTGGCTGAGGTCTTGAAGTTGTGCCCAAGTCTACCACTAGCTATAGCTAGATTATTGGGCAAGGATCACAATCACAACCACAAAGTGTGGTTCCATAGCAGACTGACAGGTTGGTCATTGGAACAGTATAGTAATTCCCACCAAAATACTTTGTTTCACCATGTGGCAAGAGTATGACGTCACATAATCCATCAGGGATGCTTCCAGATAAGGATGTGTTCATCAAGACCAAGCTGGTCAAGTTGTCCAACAAAAGTAGTTCCGTGGGAAGGGTCCCAGATAGGTTGGTATTTTGCAGTTCAAGGATCCCAAGGCTGGACAACAAACCAATTTCTGTAGCAATAGAGCCTGAGAAAAGGTTGTCATTGATACACAACTTCTGTAGCTGGCTGAGTTGGGGGAGCACATCTTGTTCTAGTGGTCTGCCTTCTAATTGGTTGGAATGAATGAGCAGTACATTTAGCTCTTGAGGGAGAGCAGACAGATGGTAAAGCATGAGTATGAGATACAACTTCGCAAATCGGGTATGACAAGACAACTCACGGGACAGCTTGGATAATTCGTCTGGTAAAGTGCCAGTGATGGAGTTCCTTAGCAAGATGAAGGATTCCTGCAAAAAATGGTACAACTTCCTTAGTGCATAGACGAACCAATAGCACACAACCTTCGTTCGTGATAACTTACTAGCTTTGTCAACAATCCCATCTCACTTGGAATTGTGCCATTGAGTTGAAAGTCATCGAAACCAAGATTCAGCAGGTTGGTCAGCCTGCCAATTTCAGCTGTTCGAAGCAAAATTTCAAAACCTTGTTCAGCAGCCAGAAGGTTAAGACAAAGAAAGGACTAATGAATGACACTTACGTGGGATTGATGTGAACTCCCCAGTTTTCCGACCAGATAGACCTAGCATCTCCAAATTGTGCAGGTTTCCAACTACCTGAGGGAGGAAAGATGCTGTATCTGAGAAAACCGAGTTCTTCAGATTGGACAATCCAAGAATCTCAGTGGGGATTGTCCCTGTGTTGGCAGAAAGGTTGAATGAGTCTATGATTTCAATAGGCCATCATTTTTGATGGATGACATTGTCTTTGCGCATACCTTCGAGGTTTGTGCTTCCAAACATCATCATTGTCAGGTTCCTTAGGCTGCCAAGCTCACTTGGTACTGTCCCAACAAACTCGCTACCTGAGATAAGTAGTGTCTCCAAGCTTTGTAGCTGACCCAGCTGTGTTGCGAGAGTGCCAGACAAGTGTGTCATGCTCAAATACAAGTCTGACAGCCCTGTCATCAGCCCAACCTCTGTTGGTATATTTCCATTGAGCTGGAGGTTCCTAGACACCCTTAGTGTTGCCAAGCTATCACGAAGCAGGGATATTTCTGGTGGTATTGTTCCCTCCAAGTTGTTGCCAAACATAAATTGCAATGAAAGGAGTTGTCCATTGTCATCACAATAAGCTCCTGCCTTTGGATCCCAATCCCGATCAATTTGTGCCCAGTCACACTCATTGGTGCCCCATTTTCCCGTCCAAGTTGTTGGCATATGCAAACTCCAATGAAAGGAGTTGCCCATTGTCATTACAAGCCACCTCTCCATCTTGTGAATCTGACCATCGTAGCTGTTCCCAGTTGCACTCATTGGAGTCCCAATCTAATCAGCCTTGATTTTTCACCCAATAGTCCCCCCGGGTTGAATAATACAATGTGGCTAGTGCAAACCTTTTCTTTAGTCTCCATAAAGGGAGTTGTTGTGTATTGTTGGTGTTGACATTGTTGCTTAGCCATTGATATGCCTTGGTCTGTGGGGACCTAGGTTTTTCCATTGCCCTGAGAGTGAAGTTAGGTAGCCCTAGCTGCTCCAACAATTGTTGCTGTGGTGAGGTTGAAGGAACTGCAATAACCATCTTCTTCATATTTGTATTCGGCTCGGAGAAGTGACCGTTGTTGTCGGCTCTTGAAGTCAGGAGAAATGCCAAAAGGATGATAGTGACAACAGCTATGGTAACCAATGTCTGCAGGGACATTTGGAAAAATAGCTTTCTCCTCCAGTGCGTTCGATAGGTAGAATAGCTACGGAAGCCAGCCAAGGGAGACCGAATGAATAGAGGGAGAGGCAGAAGAAGACGAAGTACCAGGCTCTGCACAACGCCGCCACTTCACCCTCTTTGTTGTTTCTGCTGATGGCCTCTCTGCTGCCGAAGCTACTGCTGTTCTCCAACGGCTCTCCCAGCTTTTGGCTCACAAGTGGTCCAAGCCCTACTCTGTGGTTCGCTCTTTCATCTCGGCCAGGTTGAGCATAGCTCTTGCCCGTGCCGCGACGATGTGTCTCCGAGGCTCCCGTGTCCCAGCTCTCAAGGTTTCCAAGTGTTGGGATGACTGTGGTGCCCTCGATCTCTTCCGCTAGTCTTGCTCCTTTGCTCCACCCTGCCCTCCTGCCTTCGCCCTTTCCTTGGTTTCCATGTTGCCCTGCTTGCGCACTTGATTGCTTGCCTTGCGTTCCTGCATCGTGCCCTCCCCTCGAGCTCTGTCCCCATCCTCCTCTTAGCTCTCTCTAATCCATAGTAATTCCCGTTACAATAGAGCATCAAGTGGCTCAAACTTCCCTGTTGGCGTTTGATATGGACGAGAGTCGCAACGAGGAAGGAAGAGTTGCCCATCAATTTCCTCATTCTCGGGGATCGGATGCTACAACATGTAGCGAGCAAGAATAGGCCTTGCTGAGGCTAGGAGCAATATACCGTACAGCTCTAGCTAGTAGCACCACATTAGTGTGGCCACGAATGCATGCAATTCTGGATGACCATCGGGGGGTGAAAGCAATGCCTGAACAGCGCTCTTACCGATTCCTGTGCTCGCTCGCTCCTTGTGTATCCTAGTAGATAGCTAGCTAGTGATGGTCAACTCCTAGTCCAAATTTTACAAACAAAAACGACAAAAGCAGAACATCCCACACAAAGACCACGTATGGTCCCGTTCTTTGTCAACTGGCGGCGCCTTGGAGTCAGATCGGATAGATCTGTCCACAACTTCTAGTTCTCACAAAAGATTCGGCGTGGCCTCGTAACAGTACTTGTCAGTAATTGGGGAAGCTACATGTACTTGTAGTGTTTTGATTGTAGGTTATTAGTAATGACTTGCTCATTTAATTAACGATTCGCTTCAGTTTACTCATACGGTACCGGTACCAACATGCAACTCGCTCGCACGAAGGTTCCGCCCAAGCCATCCAAGTCTTCTTGGTCAACAACATGTCTCGGTAGGGCTTCCCTTGCTAACTTTGATGCTTAGTTAGAACCCTTCAGGGTGTTCCATTTTCGTTTCCTCGAGGGATGTTCCGAAATCGAAGGATGACCGAACGACGAAGGGAGCCTTTTCGATGACACCGACGGTAGCCGTCTTGTTAGCATCCAGCATGGCCAGGCATCGCAACGAAAACTCTTCCAGGATTTCTCCGACAGAGACATCATACTCGCTGTTGAGGAAAATCTTCTGCTCTAGTTCTCGTGGCGTGGCTTGATTGGCCACTTCCAGTGCCATTTTCGAAAACACCACTGAGGCGCCAACGTCCCCGACGACAATACCCTTGAGCTCTCCCAAGACCTGCAATGCCTCGACACGGCACAAGGTCTCTTCTTGTTTGTCTTGAGCAACTTGATGGAGGTAGATCATGTCTTGGAGAGAAACGAGAGAGCCGTTGCCAATGAGAACACGGCAGTGATGCTGGAAGGTGTGGAATCGCAGGTAGCATCCCTTGGGCGTTTCGTCAAAGGCCACCCACGACAAGTTAATGGCTCCACGGTAGTTTCCTTGACCAAGCTCATCGATCGACTGGCTGTAGTATTTGCTGGCATCGGTGGTTCCGAAATCTCGGATCAACTTGAGGACTTCGGAAGCTCGGAGCCATTCGGCTTGGCTCATCATTGCGGAGTTTTTGCGGATATCAATGGTCATTTTTGAAGGAGGATTGCTTGCAAGGAAAGGAAAAGAGATGGGTTCTCGAAACTTTGTGTTTGCTCTGGAGATTTTTGAAATTGTGAGAGGAGGTCTCTGTTGGATGGAGAGAGAAGATTTGATCAAAAAGATACGGTTGTCTGTCGCGGTACCAATCCTTGTGCAGAGCTCGGGAGTCGATCTTGTACTGTACTTTTCATTCAAGACAGACATTCATGAACATTGAAGTGTGAGAGGAGCTTATATCTTTAGATCAGCTCGATGTCAGAGAAAGTCCGAGTGTGAGTGGAATCTTAATCATTCTCAAGACCAGGAAAGTCATGTGACCATCACTCATGGTTGCCGGTCAAAATTGATTCGATCAAGTCGAACCGAACCTCTCTCGTTGCTTTTGTCGTCAGCTCAACGTTCAGACGACACCGGTATCCGACTTCGGAACAAGGGAACAGATCGTCAGCAATGTTCCGAAGTTTAGAACGTCGGAACAGGCAACAGATCTGATCGCGAGCAACCAACAGAGAGACTACAATTGATTGACACCATGGTAGTTACCCTTCAAGGAGAGTCCTTAGAAAAGAACGACGCTGGTGGCTGTAGCTATCTGTTGCTTGCTGGTTCCTCCTCGTTTCCAGCCAACTTCTTGCCTTGCCCACTACCAGTCGGCGTCGAGATAGCATCATCCCCACGAAAACAGCTTCTTGAAAACAAGATTCTGTGCAAACGGAAGTATATAGTTTATTAGCTTTTTATTCGATATCTATGCCGTCGAAGGGTCTTCTCGTTTCATTATGTATGCCACACTACTGTATATTATGCAGAACACAGAGCTCCGACTCGAGCTGCCTCACGACGCATGGACCCAGCACATGAGATCGCCCATATCATCGTAGTAGGGATGTTCACAGCTCTCCACAAGCTCTCTTAGCTCCACTTTGGGAGCCGTCTTGACAACCTTTTCCGTAGCTTCCACAAGAGTCTTCCAGCAGGTGCTGCGACCCGTGTCGTCGAAAAAGTGGTGGTCGCAGGCTCCATCTGTCTTCTTGATGGGTGCTCGTGCCACCCAGCTCACTGGAGTACCCATATCGTCGTAGTAAAAGTCTTGTTCGGTCAACGTCTCTCCTGTCATTTGTAGTTCCGTCGATGTCTTTTTGGGGTGTGCCTGGAGGAACGCTTGACGAGTAGGCCATTCACTGACTCCACCCGAGTATCCATCAAAGAAGAAGCGGTCATGATGCAGAGCATGATCATTAGTACGACCTGTAGTAATGGATCCATGCTGCTGATGTGTCCAGGGTAGCATTCGATGCTGATGCTCCTCCGAAAGTCGTTGTGGTCCAGTCGACGACGACAAGCTGTCTGCTTGCGGCAAGAACCATGCCTTTTCGGCAAACTCGAGTGTCTTGGGGAGCTTGCTGTATGGCATTGCATGTCCAGGAGGAGCCCATGCCAAGGATGCGATGGGTAGTTGGGTTGCAAGGAGTGCGGCGAGGATCTTTGTCATGGTTGGATCGATAATTGGTGCAGTGGATGCAGTAGTATTTGCTTGCTTTTGGTGTTTTGCTTTGTCAAGATTCAGGATCTAGAATAATGAGACGCAAAAGTTTTGGCCAGAGGAGGCAAACGACCAAAGTAGTTAGATCGTCACGCTATATCATACGTGAAAGCTAGCTACGATGTAGTTACTACAGGAACCACTACTAGCGGGGTCACTTTTGCTGGGGTAGTTTTCGCATTGGTAGCTCTCTCTTCTCATTCCCCCTTTTGGTGTCGCCAAAGGTGCGGCAGAAAGCTAAAAAGTGAGGCTAGTTTTAGTTCTCTGGCCTCTTCTGTATCATTCATTCATTTGCCAGTGGGCTCAACGTGATAGATTGACAGGGCGAATGACATTGATTCCCAGCAAGGATCGTGGCAAGTGTTCGATTTGGGAGCAAAAAGTGATGCTGGATGCATGGTCTGCTCGTTGAGCTGCTCACTTATTTTTGAGCTTGATTGCTGGTTGCCCTTTTCATCTCCCTGACACTTTAGCATCAACATGGCGTTTAACGCATCATACCCGAGAAGAGCAAGGGGCACATCGAGTGTTCTTTCAGTGTTCTTTGGAATTCAGAAGAACCGTCTGGACAGTTATCTCATTCGAAAGTACAATTTCATCTTTGGCTTTCCATGTTTGGACTATGTTTCTGATAGTATCACATTATGTCTTTTCAACACATTCCAAAGTGAAAAGGACAAATCCAATCGAAAGTACCGGAAGATGTATGACATCAAGAACCCCCCATCACCATCACATCACCTCATTGTTAGTGTTGTCTCCTTGACATCCCCGAACCCACCTCCTCTATGACACCATTCGTGACCTGAAAGGCTTTCTGATGGCATGGGGGGATCTTTGATCGAATCTCAATCGAATCAAGCATTGCAGTGGTACCATATACCCGTACCGGTACAGTTCTGTGAGCCCTTGACACGATGAAATGATGAAGGCTTTGACACCAATGCGACCTCCAACACGTACATTGTAGCCTGTCACTCTACTGCAGTGCTTTGCATTTGCATTGGTAGTACTTGTTTTATGGCCTTGCGAAGGCGAGAAGGCAAAATCTTTCCTGATGAAGAACCAACAACCAACAAACGTATGTCCTCATTATTTGCGCCCTGAAAGCCCATCGAAAGCATACCTACCCAATAGTCTGCTGTGCTGATATCAAAATAATAAAACGACAGCAACCATGATCTTCTATATCACTCTATGTTCTCTGTTTTCATTGCTCATGGCATGGGCCCCTGCAACACACCCCGCCCCCAGCAAACTTCCCAAGGCACTGGAATTTGCGGAAAAGGCATGGCGATTTCCCAAGAATTCTCCGGATGAAACTGCACCTTTTGCCCAGACGGTTTCTCACGACCGCACATTTCCCTGGTCACCCACGGCGACAGTGAACGATGAAGATCAATCGCTGTCGTCCATGGAAGGTGGCGAAGAAGAACAATTTTACTTTGATGGACACACGTCCGTCTCGTTGCGGTGGCCCACTCGTCAAGCCTTTTTGGACTCGCTGCACAAACCGGCCTTCCACATGACGGTCGATAATGTCGTGCAAGAACAAGAACAAGAAGAAGAAGAAGACTGCGAAGAACACTATTACGATGACACGGGGGATGTCCTGTGTTGGGCCACCATGGGAGCCGCCATGGCATCCAGCGCGCAACCAGAACCAGTAATGATGGAAGAGGAGGAAGAAGAATGCGAGCATACCTACTTTGATCGAATTGGAGGGGATGAGCTATGTTGGGCAACCTTTCTGGATGTGGCACAAACTGTAGACATTGCCAAGCAGTTGACATCACATCCCGGAAATGGAAGAGAACACATGGACGAGGAAGATTGCGAGGAGACGTGCTACGACGATACTGGAGACTTGCTATGCTGGGCCATCTAGCTAGCGATCAGCCAGAGAACAAGATCTGTTTCGACTCATTTCAAATCAATGACGCCATCGGAGTCGAGCCTGTTCATTAATTATCGTTGAATGTATCCATTAGCTAGAGCGCAGCACCAAAAGTAAATTTTGCCTATTGTAAAATGTCATTGCACAACCTCAGCTTACCTTTTAGAGGCGATAAAGAAGAGTAGGGCGTAACTCCACCGAAGTCTGGCCCTCACTGCCTTCTGTGGGTAACTTCCCTCCCTCGCTTGAGATTGATTCCATGAAATCGCTGGGCGAAGTCTGCTTCCCAGGGGGGACCTCGGATTTGGCAATCCACCCATGAAACTCTTGCATGAATGGATTACGACCCACGAGCCGAGGCCCGGGTATTTCCCACAGTCAAGTCTGCTCACCGGCCACACCGGCCTCCTGAGAGGGTGCAACGCCTGTTTGCTATCTAAGGATTTGTACACTGAGGTCAGAGCCATGATTCACCACAAATCACGAGCTCTTTGTTGAAGAGAGTTGGGGTTGGTAAAGAAGTTTGAAGGGGGTAGGAGGGGTATGGAAAGGGGATGGTAGGAATGTCCGACTATCCTGTTTCCAGGGCTGTGGTGTAGTGACTCTCTTGTAACACAGGTTCCCATGTGTTCAAAAATTGAATGATGACTGGTGTATTCAGTTGCATGCGCGATTCGAGTGGTATCTGAGAGTTATCTTTTGTATGGTATCAGCAGGCTCGACAAGAACAACTTGATCCTCTGCCTTTGACTTCTGGGTTAACGGATTGGCTCTTCCGTTCGACGACGCGAAGACTGCGACAATGGCAACTGACAATCCACTACCACTAGGTAGTCTAATTAATCAATGAGCGAATGGCTACAACTATGAATTGATCATTTACTCTTCAGTCTTTGAACTTACCACAGCGGAAGTGCACGATGATACTATCCAACTCAACATCATTGCGAAGTTTGTGTGTAAATGGGTCACACTGTACCGCATGCTAACCACTCACCCAAGGACCCAGGAAAAGGTAGACTGCCTCCCCATTCCAAGGGAAGGACGAATAATACTATATAACGAATACTTCTAACACTCCCCATCGTCCCAGTGCAACACAGATACCGTATAGTACTACCTCCCAGGAACCAGTAGGCTTTTAAGCTGGGCTGTAGGGGGGGAACAAGAGACGTGGGTCTTGTCGGTCCTTAGAGCGGGGCATTAGTCGCAGACAGGCGGCTCCCAGAAGCACTGCAGCAGCCGTCTGCGACTCGAAGTCACAAAGTACCACAATTTGGGCTCATAACCTGCGAAGTTTGTGTGTAAATGGGTCACACTGTACGGCATGCTAACCACTCACCCAAGGACCCAGGAAAAGGTAGACTGCCTCCCCATTCTAAGGGAAGGACGAATGATGCTATATAACGAATACTTCTGACAATCATTTTCTAAGAATTTATTCAATCCTTTGGTCTTTTATTTGCTCTTGAGACCTGGCATCCAAACATGCGACAGGAGTACTATCGAACACACCGAGTGCAGGCTCTTCAAGATGACGCTTGGCGGCTATAGACCACGGCTGCTGTTTCAGAGCTAACAATGCTGTTGCCTCGATACCGTACTCTCTCCTATTACACTAACTATATAACAGTGGGTGGTAGTGAGAACCTCTACTCTAAAATAACAACGACATACATGTGTCTATTATCCTCCTTGTCATGGTGGTCGAGTGGTGTCAGGAGTTTGTTTACCTCGGCAGTCTATCTGCCTGGGAGAAGCAGGAAAACGCATTACAAGCATTCCACACCTGAGTAGACTGGTTGGTTGTTGACTGTCAATGCTATGGCTGATAGTGAGGCTGCAACTAGAGTAACTACAAACTATTTTAATAATCAAAGTCAAACTCATTGTCGACTCTATCATAGTACTCCACCTGCCACATTGGCCGGTCCATGATCTGGAGCTGCACAATGTTGGCCACAGCATGGGCCATCTAACCATGTTTATCAAGGGAATGGCGCCACCTCTGAAGGAGGCAGCTCCATTCCTTGAGTCTCCTATTGACACATTCGTGCCTGGCCCTTGCAAGAGCCTTCCTGCTAGTCTGCTGTTGATTGTCAAGGTGTCTCCATGGGCAGTCAACGTACTGAGGATACCCCCTGTACCCCTTGTCAGCCACAGCTCTCTCATCTCCCTCAAACATGTGGACCAAAGATGACAAAGAAATGGCAATATCAACCCATTCGCCACAAGGGAAGGGACCATTGATCCACACAATCCATCCAGTTTGAATACATACACCAATTTCATACCTCAATCCAGGACCATTAAACTTTTTGGTATACCAGCCAGTTGAGAAAGGACCTGGTTCCCTGATGTGAAAGTCAGTGCCATCAACAGTTACCAGACACCGACTGCCATTGTCATTCATCAGTCTGTTCTCCCATCTGATCTGGAGCAGCAGTGATGGTGGATTGTAGCATGTACATGGTGAGGTCTTTGTATTTGTGGAGTCGGCAATGAAGAAAAGAAAAAGCGCTAGCTTGGTCGTCACATACCAAGTCAAGAGTAGCAATCTTCTCAATGAACACCCACACCCAATGCCGAATTGTTTTTTCATCCTTCATGAAGATCATGGCGAGTACAGCTGTCACAGTGTATGTACGTAGGAACATGAGTGTAGCCAGGAAGTAGGTCACCCATCTGATGTCGCTCATTGGATCAGCATCATCCAGCATGTTCCACAGTTCGGCCGCCAGCTCAGGACAGACACCAAAGCATCCTCGAAATGTCCGCTGATAGCGATAGGCCTCATGGTTGACTGCTCTCGCTGTAAGCCCTTGGTAGATGGAAGCTGTTCTGATAATGGTAGTGGGTGTTATCTGCATTGTGGTTGAGCGAAAGTCAATTTTGTGAGAATTTCGATGACAGAAAACTCCAAGATAATAGATCAAGTCATCCAATTTCAGCCAGCGAATTTCAGCCAGCGATCTAGAAGCCTAGAACACTGCTTTCCTAGCCAACTAAGGCTCAGTTGCACTGTCTATTACTAGTAAAAGAAGGGAGCGCACTGGTTGAACAGGCTAGGTCTTTGTAGTGTTCTATATTGCTACCTTCAAAGGGCGATATGAGTGTGGGTCCGTTCTGTGTTTGCGTAGCACACCCACAGAACACCCATGCAAATTGAAACCAAAAAAAGTGAGCACCAATTGATGCAATTGTTGGATTGGCAGTTGGGAAAGAGCGAGGCGCACCTTTTCACATGAGCTGAGAGGAATAGAAAAATCGCGAGCTGTTATAATGACCATGTGAACCAGTATGACCTCTAAGCCTTCCCGTGAACCACATGCGTCTGAAATTTTATTCCCAGCAACTCACTCGCCTGGCAAGATTGATCTTGCGCTTGCCGGTACCGGAACTCCACAAAACTGCACACAGCCAACTCTGCACAGCAGGTACAATTACACCACTACCAGTACACATCACCATGATGGATCCTCCAAAATGGCGCTCTTCCATCCTCTCTTCCATCCTCTCACAAATCCAAATCAACATCAATTGGCAAAGCAGGATAGCAACAGAACGACCATGTCCTCCAGAAAGAACGCTCCAGGCAAGAAGGGCAATGAACCAGACTCCTCAAAAACGTCTTCACCTCAGCAGTCTATCTGCCTGAGCCCTCACCCCCTTTTTTGGTATTTCCTATTTCCTATTTCCTATTTCCTATTTCCTATATCCTATATCCTATTTCCTATTTCCTATTCCGTCTCCTGAGACGGCGCTCCTTTAGGTTACCCCCTCAGTTGAACTCTGAAATCGATTGGCTCGCCTTTACTGTGTAAATTAGTGTACCCGCACTTCAGTTGCAGAATCAACGGTCATGTGTATCCGTAAGTACCAAACCCGTATGTAACGTTTTTAACGTCTGTACACGTGTGTGTGTGCCCTTACGTTGATTCGTGGAAAAAATGACTGTTGAAGTTACTAAGGTTAAGGATAAACCGATCGGAGCGAAAGTCCATTATTGAAGGCACAGCACTGACTTCTCTCCCTCATTGAATTCGTATGGTAAACAGGAGGTAAATCCAAGCTTGGCCGACAACAATGGTGAGTGCTTTTTCCAATCGGACTCAGTTGAATCGATCGATCGAACGACAGGTACGGTACGAGGTAAGTCTATTATCAAAGAGTGTTATTGAAGGTACAGCACTGACTTCTCTCCCTCATTGAATTCATATGGTAAACAGGAGAGAAATCCAAGCTCGGCCGCCAACAGGTGAGTTGTTTTAATTATTCGAATCGAATCAATCGGTCGCACCTCTATAATCTCTGTTATCCAAGCCTCACTCAAGCCGGCTGTCTTCGGTGTAGATTGGAAAGCCATCCCTCATTGAATCCTATGGACCATGGGATGGCAGTCAGTTCTCGGCCCATGACGGCCAAGTTGGAGAAAATTGAAACAATGGTAAGTCTCCGGTCGTCTGCAGTTGAGCACAGAAAACAAACTCATATCTATTTGTTGTTTTCTCTGCTGTACTGCTGACAACCGAGGAAATACCGTTGTCGAGGTCGAACGAACGACAAGAGGAGAAGCTACCACTACGGAAGAGGCTCTGTTAACTCAAGCCCTATCAGCAGCCTGAACGCACGGAGGAGGTGTCGTCGAGTCATTGAACGGCGACAGTCAACCGGAGGAGGCGAATGCACACAAGAGAGTGGATCCTACTACTGGATTCACCCCTCCAGTGTTATTTCATAGTGTTTTGGTGGTGATTCCTGTGCTGGTACCCATTTTCCCACGGGAACAGTGCTTGTGGAGCCTGGATTGACAATATTTCTGTATTCATTGTAATGGTGAAACATTGGAGGGTAGCGAGCAAAACCAAACCTGAGTGTGTTCGGTACTGTTGACACTGTCACCGATTGATGTAACTCTATGGTAACTGGCTACAATGGCTGGATTGACAATATTCGGTTGTGCATGTATTCGTCATAAGGATCCAATGCGAGGTACCGGTAACCGTAGCGAGCAAAGCCGAACTTTCGGTACTGTTGCCACTGTCGTCGATGTAGCTATACCGCAGCCGGCTACAATGGCTGGATTCATACAATGGCTGGATTCATAATGTTCGGTTGTGCATGTATTCGTCATAAGGATCCAATGCAAGATACCGGCAACGGAGTGTATCCAGCAAAGCGGAACCTGAGTGTGTTCGGTACTGTTGATACTGTCGCCGACGTAACTGTACGGTAGCAACTGTAGCCGGCTACAATGGCTGGATTAACAATATTCGGTTTTGTGCATGTATTCGTCGTAAGGATCCAATGCGAGGTACCGGTAACCGTAGCGAGCAAAGCCGAACTTTCGGTACTGTTGCCACTGTCGTCGATGTAGCTATACCGCAGTCGGCTACAATGGCTGGATTCATAATGTTCGGTTGTGCATCTATGCGTCGTAAGGATCCAATGCAAGATACCGGCAACGGAGTGTAGCCAGCAAAGCGGAACCTGAGTGTGTTCGGTACTGTTGATACTGTCGCCGACGTAACTGTACAGTAGCAACTGTAGCCGGCTACAATGGCTGGATTGACAATATTCGGGTTTGTGCATGTATTCGTCATAAGGATCCAGTGCGAGGGAACCGAGTGCAGCGAGGAAAGTCAACCTGAGTGTGTTCGGTACTGTTGCCACTGTCACTGATGATGAACTATACGTAGCTGGCTACATGGCTGGATTGACAATTTCGGTTGTCATGGATTCGTATAAGGATCCAATGAAGGTACCGTAACGGAGTGTAGCCAGTAAAGCGGAACCTGAGTGTGTTCGGTACTGTTGCCACTGTCACTGATTGATGAACTTTACGGTAGCTGGCTACGATGGCTGGATTGACAATGCGCGGTTGTGCATGGATTCCTCATGAGGATCCAATGACAGGTACTGGTAACGGAGTGTAGCCAGTAAAGCGGAACCTGAGTGTGTTCGGTACTGTTGCCACTGTCACGGATCAATGTAACTCTCTGCCTATGGTATCGTAGATTGGGTGTATTCGTCATATGGATCCAAGTAACGAGCAAACTGAGGAAACAGGAGACGAACGCTGAAAAAAGCCGAATTTCTTATTTCCTATTTCCTATTCAGGTGAAGCCAAAGTATATGGATAGAGATAGTCATAAGCCAACAAAACTGAACATTGATGGTTCAATACAAGTTAGGGGTAGGAATAAATCATTAATATTTAAGATTAGTGCAATCAGCACAACAGCACAATAAGCCAGCAGAAGCTGTAAAGGTTAGAGTTACAATAAGGGAATGGCAGCTGGTAAATTATAGAGTAGCGGGCGGCAACACACGACGTAGTCGGGTGTTGTCGCCAGGGCTAGCTTAATAAAAAAAAGGTTGCAATGCGGGAATGAATGATACCGGGTGGCAACACACGACGTAGTCGGGTGTTGTCGCCAGGGCTAGCTTCAAAGATGGGTGCAATCGGAACATGATCCTCCTTCTTCTATCTGTCTTTCTGCCGAGGTATCGCAGCTCCCGCTGACTTATTCTGCCAGCCAAGCTACTAGCTAAACTATAATAGCCAGAGCTGGAATTGAGAGCAGAAACTACCGTGTGGCTAAATCCGTGGCTAAAGGCGAATTTGGTCCTTTAGCGGCCACTTTAGCCACAATTCAGCCTCTACCAAAGCTGCTAAAGGACATGGCTAATTCGGTGGCTAACAAGTTTAGCCACAGGCCACTAACATGGCTGAACTCGCTGGATTTATGTCAGACTGGCTGCTGGTGGCTAAAGGGTTGCTAAACACCTTTTGCCACCTTCTTCTGCCAGCTGGCTAACAGCACCTTGGTGGCATCAAAAAATGAGGCTTTTCGAAGAATGAGGTCGCACCTCTGTGGGAGTCAGTCGATCGATCCCACCTCTGTTATCCAAGCCTCACTCAAGCCGGCTGTCTCTGGTGCAGAAGCGAAAGCCATCCCTCATTGAATCCTATGGACCATGGGATGGCAGTCTGTTCTTGGCCCATGACGGTCAAGTTGGTGGAATTTGAAAAACAAGGGCAAGTCACCGGTTTTCTGCAGTATCAGAATAGAAGAGAAAACCATATCGATTTCTTACTTTCTGTTCTCTTACTGTTGACGGCCGGTGAAGTACCATTGTAAGAAGAAGAGGAGAGGCCGAGGAAGCGCTATTGTCGACGATCGATCGCTCCGGATAAGGGCAAGAGAGGAGGCTGCTGCTGCCGGTCGATCGCTACTAGGAGCTCTGTTAACTCAAACAGTTAAATCTTTATGGCTATGTTTGTTAAATCTGTAAGTGATTGCCTCTGTTAAATCTTCGAAGTTGACCATTAGCCTCTCATTTATTTAGCCACCATGGTAGAGACCGATTTGGCTAAAATCGTGGCTAAATCCGTGGCTAAACGAGGATGGACGTTTACGAAAATGACCTGTGGTAGCGATTTATGACTATCCAGTTACCAGATTACTAGAAATCAACCACAACAACCAAGTAGTAACACAACACTATAGCAACCTCTCTATCAACACCTCCTTCCTCTATCATCAGCCTTTTTCGGCTTATCAGGCGTGGAAGCTACCCTAGCTAGCGATCGATAGAAGAACAAGCAAGCGATCGGCCGTTGCGAGAAGAAGAAGAAGAGCCATTCGTTCGTCTGTTCGAAGCAACGTTCGAAGCTACCGTTCGACGCGACGCTACCGTTCGAGCGCCATTGTCGTTCGTTTGTCGAAGAGAGAAGAAGAAGAGTTAAGAAGAAGACCGGTCGTCGCGAGCGACCAGAAGAAGAAGACCGTTCGAACGCCATTGTCGCTACCGTTCGACGATTGGAAGATACCGTTCGAAGCAACGAACGAACGCCATTGTCGAAGAAGATACGTTCGAAGCTACTGTTCGAACGACGACGAGAAGAAGACGACGCGCCGCTACTGTCGTTCGCTTGTCGAGAAGCAAGAAGAAGAAGAAGAAGGAGCCTGTTAACCAAACGGTTCATTCGTTCGTTCATTCGAAGCAGCGCCATTGTCGCCGATTCGAAGCTACCGTTTCGGAGCTACAGAACGACAAGAAGAAGAAGAGATCCTCATTGCCAGTGTAATCGGCAGAGGAACAAGAGAAGAAGAGAAGACCTCCAAGCGGCATAGCAACAGAAGACCTCTCAAGAAGAAGGGGCACTCTCAAGCGGAGCGAGAGATAGAGACTTCCAAGTGGGAAGCAGAGGTTTGGACTTGGAATATTGATCCCTCCAGTCTGGATCAATTCCTGCCTCATTGTCACCAAAGAAATCGATTGAGCCAAAGGAGAGGGGACGCCTGATCCAAGAGTTTTGGCCTAGACTGCCACAGACTGTGGTGGCAGAGCTCATTCCTGGAATACAGCCTTACTGTCTGGGTGTGTACAGTTTGCTGTGGAATAGGAGCAGAGAAGAGACCCAACAACTGTTGCCATCCAAGTGATACCGCAAGAGAAGAAGTAAATGGAGGCGAATATGGCAGGCAACTTGCAGCCTGAACAACTATCTACAGAATACCATCGTATTGCCGAATTAGCCACGAGGACAGAATTGAATGATCAAGGATTGGATGCCTTCGTCTCACTCGATACCTTTACCGATGCTGATATCAAGAGCATCTGCGAGAACGTGAGGAAACAGGTGGAACCATTCCCAACCAGCCATTGCGGCTGCT
>CAICTM010001031.1:0-39470 GCA_903772945.1 Seminavis robusta | reverse complement strand
CCCATTCCAAACGTTGCAGGCATATGCAGTAGTAGTGTGTATTGCTCCATAATCTCTCGCCTCATGTCATGAGCTTAAAGTCCGTTTCAGTTTCTTGTGGCTGGTCGGATGGTGGCAAAACATTGCCGGCTGCAGCGGCAGCTTCCAAATCTTGTGCTTTTTGCTGGGCCAGCAATGCCTCGTGGGTAGCCTTTGCTTCGGCGCGGATGGCGAGGACTAAGTAGAACAAGTATATGGCAAAATCAATGGCCGTGTATATCAAAAGCTCCTTGTTGGCCAGGGGCTCTTCCAGGAAAAGCCATCCATAGACCCACATAATACCATCAAGGACAAAGAACACTGACAACACAACCTCTCCCAGTTTGTGCCAGGCTGGCTCATCTTCATCAAATATCATCCAAAGGGAAGCCTCGAAAAACCAAAGGCCACAAAAGAGGAGGTTGGCAGGAATGTATGTCACTTGCGCAAACTCGTATCCGATGGTGTTTTTGGGGAGCCAACCAAGAAGAAAGTACATTGCCGTCAGCATGCAGCAGGTTCCATTGATGTAAATCCATGTTACAGGGGTTTTAGTAGGGGCCCACGGTCGCAATCGGGAGAGCCTCGGTCGGATAATACTCAGCACATAGTCAAGAGGGTCAACGCCTTCGTGATCCACACCTTGACAGTCTCCTTGATAGTATCCACACACCCCATGGTATCTTGTTGAAATGGAGGCAACGACAATAATCTATCTCTGGTGCTGTAACATCACAGAGGGAACACTTGTCTTTGGTTTTCATGTGCAATTGGATCATCATAATGGCGGGCCGGAGTTTGGGCGCGTTTCTGAGAGAACTTCTCGGTTTGTAGCCGGTGGAGCTTCAAGACAGCGCCAAGGCTGCAAAAGCCCTTCACAAATTTGTCCGATCCAAATTTCTCAATATTCAAACTTTGGCGGCAAACTGGATTCAAAGATTTGGGTTGATACTTCTCTTTTCTCCTTTATTACAGTAGCTGGCTACCGGTAGCAGAATTTAATAGATTCGACGCACATTTGATCGGTCGAAATGTAAAGTGCGCCATGGTGACAAACCGTCGCCAAAACCATAGCTACTAGCTAGCTAGTACATGTATCATACGTTTCTCTGTCTCCAAGATACCACTGCTGCCGTATTTCGGTTGACACGATTGCGTTACTCAGCGGCTAGCTAACATAATATGACGTACCGGTAGGTTTGAAGACACTAGACCAGTACATGTATGTTCGTTGAAGCGGAATCCATCCCTCCGACCTCCGACGAAGCCAAAGCTGGCTGACGACGAGCCAAACTAGGTTTCTATGTAGAAAGTGTGTAAACTGATCTGTTGATAATAGCAAAGGGGTGTCATCATAGGACTATGGTCCGACACCTTTCTAATCTACGTTGCTTAGCTTGAAGTCCTCATAGTACGGATGGTCAAACTCGCAATGCTGGGGGCTGCACGATCTCACCAAGTCCACTCCAACTTGGTGCCCTGCATTATATGTGGCAGGGTCAAAGCACGTGCAGGTATTCTCGTGCAAGTCAGGATGTGATCCAGAGTGGCTGCTGGATCTCTGTAGGAAACCGCAGTGAGCACCCAACACTTGATACTCTTGTCAGCAGAGCAACTAAGAAAAGTGGTAGCACTCTCCGTCGCATCTTGACTAACTGCTCCTAAAGCAAGACCTGTCACGCACGAGCGGTGGCCTTCGTAGGTTCTCAGGCATTCACCCGACAGTGCATCCCATGCTTTGATTGTCGCATCGTTCGACCCGGTTAGGAAGGTAACCCGGTCGATTGCAAGGACGGAATATACCCCATCCGAGTGCCCCCTAAACACTCGCAAGCAAAGACCCGTTTCAAGTGACCACAAGCGAGCAGAGTAATCTGCGGAACCACTCAGGATTGCGTTCTTCTGGTCAACACACACCACATCGAGCACTGCAGCAGTGTGCCCCAGGAACTTCTTGACGGGCACATCGTGCTCGCCATGCAATTCTTTGTATTTGGGAGGTACAGAGATGTTGGGTGCGCTATTTGCAAGGTTTGGTACACCACTGTTGCTGTCTGAAACTGAGACTTCAACCCCATGATCCTCCTTCTTTCCATGAAAGTGATTGTTCGTATCCCAAAGCTTCAGCATGGCGTCTGCAGAGGCAGAAACAAACTGGTTTCCGTTGTCCAAAAACTTAATCGAAGTAACTCGTTTGTCGTGCGCCCTTATTTGACCCAAGCAGGTTCCAATCCATGTCTGCCACAATCTAATATCCCCTGATTCATGGCCGCAAACAAAGATATGGTTGTCACCAAAACCCGATGCTGAAATGCTAGCAACTCGGTTTGTTCTGCTTCCATAGACTTGATAGGTTCGATGACACAAGCCACTCAAGTCCCATAGCTTGGTAACTCCATTGTTCATTCCAAACAGGACAAAATGCTTCTGGTTGATGCTTCCGGCAACCATGGTTTTTGGGTTCTTTGGGCCGACCCATGCCATACAAGTGAAACCATTCCCCTCCACATCGCTGTAGAAATCAACGCATTGCTTGTCATTCTTTGTATTTGTCGTGCTTGTCTGTTCCAAAGAAGCTACGTTCCATAGCTTGGCTGTCATATCCATGCTAGTGGTTAGAAAGTGAATGCGCGGTGCCAACGCTTCGCCCTCTGGAAAAAAGGCTTCTACAATCAGCGGTTTCTGACTCCGAGATGATCTGCGAAAAACTGAAGTCGGGAGGCTGCTTGTTGAAGCATTGTTCCCATCTGATGATGATTCCCCGGTAGATCGGTGTCTTTCGATCGTTTGTACCACAGAGTCCGACGTAGACCTGCGTCTCCCGCGCTGATTGTTGGATTGATATGCCGGCAATTCCACGCCTTCTGGAAGCACAAAGATATCTGTAATTGTTGCTTCATGTCCTCTAATACTCTTTTTGCACCATACGCCCGTTTCCACGACGTCATGCCTCTGATCGTAACTCTCTGCAAGCTTGATGCATGTATCATATAAACTTGCCATAAGATTGAAGACTGCCACTTCAGACAAGAATCCTCCTTCTTCATAGTAATCTTCAATTAGGAACACCAAAAGAATCTGAGGCAGATCCTCCACAAGCACTGCAATCTACATAGAGACATGGACGAGAGCAAGCCAGGAAAGACACCACACAAGGTTGAGGTACCGGTACGCCAAAAACCACAACGTAAACCAAACCTTACCAAGCCAAGCAGCAACCACAACTTACAAAAAGCACGAGTCCCATGCTGAGCTTATCAATCCCGAGGCGAGTTGTTACAGGAGACACGATTCTGCCTTCTGTAGCGACCACTATCCACATGATGGACCCCAAAATACAGGATGCCAAGACGCAATGCATGAGCCTCGGGGGTATCAAATATGGTAGGTCTCCTTCCACAGGATTTGCTTCGAATTCCTTCCGATACTCTCTATCCTGCCGTAGCGATTGTCGGTAGAATGCCCAATCCGAAATGAGATCAAAATCAGAAGCAATCGAAGTCAAGACGGCCATGGCTCGTAGTGGCTTTCGGCGCAGTGCTGTCCTTGGTTTTTCTCTCTCATCTTCTCGTAGGCTTGTGTGCACTGGAAACGAATCGAAGGGGGCGTTGTTGGAATCTTTTATCCTGACAAATCCCCTGTTTGACGGTGCAAAGTAGGTAACAAGAGCTCCCACCACCATTGCCAAACGTCGGCAACAGTGCAATTATCGGTTCGATACTGCAGCAGATACTACCCGATTGACACAGTTCAATAGCTAGCTAGTCGTAGAAGATGTTGCGGCCAATGAAACAAGTTGTGACAGCAGGGCTTGAGGGCAAGAAAACTGGAAGTGCATACCGGCCCGCGGTACATGCAAGCTGGAGCTGCTGTTTGTGTTGGCGAAGAGCATGGCTTGTGGGAGCAGCAAGCAAAGAGTATTGCAACGCCCGTTGGGCTGCGCACAAGCAAGTACTGTAAGTGAAATCGAGCAAAAAGTGAGCGGCCGCACTTCAGTTCTCATCCATGTACTGTAAGCCAGACGAGCTGCAGTTTGGAGCTGTCCTGAAATGGAAAGCCACCGATTTGTGTGGGGTTCATCTGGTACCAAAAGCATAGTCTAGCTACTAGTAGATGAAGATGATGATGACAGCTGCTAGTAGAGCTTCCAAAATCAATTGAATTTCACAGCCTCTAATAAACTATGTTAGCTCTGCTGCTCTACAGTGTACGTTTGGCCAATGATGCAACTCCATGTTTTCTCCGCCATTAATCTGTCATGCTTTCAAGAGCAATGCAGACACACAAAGCCAATCCTTCATCAACTCCTTCACTGATATCAATGAAGTAACAGTCGCAAACAGGGGCAATCCAGTTCTTGTGAACAGTCACAATTTCCCTGCCATCCTCCAAGATAGTAAAGTCATGTTCAAGGATTGATCCATGGATGACCCAGTTTGTGTCACCACGAACCTTGACAACAAAGTTGTCACGGACAAGACCAACCACCTTCTTCTTGATCTCAGCAACCTTCTGACCATATGCATCTTCAATAGCCATGGCATCACGGGCTCTCATCTTCCGTTCCTGAATCTGATACAAGGTTTCACGATCGCTAGTTTGCAGATTGAAGGTTTCACGAAGGCGCATCACCTTGTTGTTGGCAATGAATGCGGCCTCACCACAACCACGGCGGCAATGCATTCTGTTGATGTTAAAGTCATCACCAATGTCAAGAAGCAACTTCTCACGCATTGCATATGTCTTGGGGCCTTCATCTTCTTCCTCCTCCCCACTGCGTTCTTCACGGCGCTCATGCCGGCGTTCTTGCATGCGATCACGGATACCCATTTTGTTTGTTTGGTGGTTATTTTCAGGTTGTTGTTTTGCTGCTTTGATTTGCTGTTTTTTGTTTTGTGAGCTCTTTCACACCATGAAGCAAAGCGAAAGATGCTTTTTGGTTTTCGGCTGGTTGCACCAAGGTTGATCTTTCGAAACTTCCTCGGTCAATCGGGTCCCCCCAAAAACGTGACTGTCCATTGGCTTCCAAGCTAGCGGGAACGCCTTGCGTGCGTGAGAGGCCCCGATGCAGCTAACAGGAACAGCAACAACATTTGGTAGATGGGGAAACAAAAGTCGTTTCGTCGTGTCACACATATTTCGATATTTACCACATCTACAAAACGACCAAAGCCGTCTTTCCGCAGGCACCACACCACACACCACGGATCGTTCATACCTTCCTGCCATGTCAAGACTGGCTATTGTAACCACAACAAGAGAACTGGATGTTCTGTGTTCATGCTTGACTGTGCCCCCCACGCAGAAAGTGGCTGAAGCAGTGTACTTTTGGTCGAGAAGCAGTCACTACGCGACGCTGTTTGCATTGGTTCTTGCTCGAACCGTCTAGCTTTAGCTGGCTGCTTGGTGCCCAACTCTTCGGAAACATCTTGCCCACCAGTTACTCTCAAGTCGATGTCACCAGGCAAACTACATGCAGCAACGTACGGCCATATCTGACCCCTGGGAGCCAACCTCGTGTCTCGGCATTGTGCTACGTGCTATGATACAAGCTATCCGGATAGGGTTTTGGTGCTGGGTACTAACAGCGGCTAAGTGTCCTGCAGCCAACAGCTCCGTTCGTACGTGCGTACATGTCCTTTAAAATAGCTACAGTAGCACGGCGATTGACTTTTCGAACCACAGTACATGTACTCGAGTAGCTACTACTAGTAGCCATCGATCCAACTGCCCGTTAGATGTGTCCGCGTATTGTGCAGGTTGCAAGGTTGTTGGCAACTGAGAAGAAATGCAGCCAGCGTCGATATTGGTACTGCGAGGTACTCTCTTTCCCAAAGCAAAGAAAACTATTGTATTGAGCTCTTTTTAAAAAGTGGCGATCTCGATCGGATTCCGTTGAAGCAACACTGAGTATTCTGTGTTGTCTAGCAAAGCATATTATATAATTATTATGCATAATAGCTAATCTCGTTTTCTGTTCCTGGCAGAGGTATCATTGTCATCTGTGTTGCTAGTTGGTCCCGGGGAACAATATATATGTTGCCCGCGGTTTTGGTCCATTCTGTTATGGCATGGATGTGCCGGTGGGCCAGCTCGGTAGCTAATAAACAGTGTCGGTACCCTGACTCTGGATCCGTTGGTACCGTAGCGTAGTGTTGTTTTATGAACCTGAATTGCAGTTATAGCTAGTTTACAAAAAAAATAGTACATACTGCAGGAGGACCTACGTGGCCGCACTGCTTCGCCGTCCAATACGGAGTTCCTTCTTGATGCGTGATGTGATTCGTTTGATGGGATTGCTCCGTTGTGGTTTGTTGTTGTTGTTCTGATGATGATCGGATGATGATGGTTGTAGGAATGCTTTTAATAGTTCGACATTGTGTTCACTCTCGATTCGAACGTCTTCCGTGTCCTCTTGACTACTGTCGCTCTGTAATTCAAATACTCGATAAGCATTGAGCCCTTGTCCCATGGCCAAGGACATTAAATTTTCGGCCCAAGGACAATGAATGACGGGATTAATGTCGTGTTCTGTTTCACAAAAGGGTATATCGGGATCGACATGTGTCTTGTGGAGATAAAAGGTGACATCCTTTTGCCCCATGGCGTTTGCCTTGAACCATTGAAAGCCCGGATGTGGCTTTCCTGGGTTGTGCACCAGAACGATGTATTTTCCCACAATGCAATACAAGTGTTTGGGAGTCATGGTGGTATTGTCGTTGCTTTCGGAAGCACACAGACGCTGATAGTCGTGCCATGTAATTTTGGGCAAGGCCGTGTGGTAAAAGAGTCCTAGTGCCGACAAATCCGAGGCGGATTCAAAGTCCGTGTCGGATGCGTGCTTGGGAAAGAACCCGTAGGAATGTCGTTTTGGGTTGGGTAATTGCAATACGGGGAATTTGCTGTAATTGTCGGGTGTTCGAGAGGGGTCAAAGGAGACTCCCATGATTTGATCGTTAATGTAATCCTGATCGCAATTGTACTTGGCCATGCCCGTGGCAATGAGACGCAGATATCGTTCTTGTGGGAGCCGTTCCAGAGGTTCATCTAGTTTGGCTTCATCGACTTCTGTCATGACAAAAACCTTGGCGCGAATGGCATCATGCTGTTGTTGTTGTGGATCGTCTTGTTCCGGAGAGTCGCAAAAGACGGGTAGATCTTCTTCGGAAGGAACATCCGAGTAGGGGTATACGGTGACATCTCTGGCATAGTAGCCTCCTTCGGATTGTTGTAGCTTTTCCCAGTCGGCATGCGTCTGGCATTTCATGACAATCCCATGAATCTCGTAGCCACGCTGCTCCACCACACTGGCGACTCCGCCATACGCAAATGTCAGTCGATGATTGGGAAGAATCGCTGCCTGCTCGTCCACCACTTGCACGCCTCGTCGATGCCGTACCATGGGATGCACTAAAGGACCGTACCCAAAGTACCACACTCCGTCATCCTTACTACTACGTGTACTTGGTTGCTTCATGTTGCTAATATACTAGCTATCTCTGGCTTGGTTGATATTATAATTTGCTTTGGTTTGCTGGTTGACCTATGATAATGGAGATCAACAAAAATGTATTGTCGTCTTACAAGTAACGGTATTGGGACGAGCTTCCGGTCGTTGCTCGTGCATCCACCATTGGAGACAGTTTTCTTCTTAGATCCTGAAACGTAACAGAGAAAAGAGAGTGTCCTGGAGTACTTAGTACTTAACCACTTGTACCTTCTTGGTATCGTACATACAGTACTTGAGACCTGTACATTGTACATGTTCCCGAGTACCAGATTCACTTTGCCTTTCAAAAATCAAACAGCATGAAAAAGACTGCACAGACTCACTGGACTCGGAGAAAGTGCACCTTCAATAAACAGGAGAAGATGACATGTGCCACTCAGAACAGGTGCGTGCAAGAGGGCTCTTTTGACCGTTGGCAGATTGAAGAGAGCAAGACAGGTGTGCGATCAAGTCAAAATCTTGATGATTGGAGAGAAAAAGTTGAGGATTCAGTTGGCCGAAAGCTTGGACAATGCCATCTACATCTGGTTGTGGCCCACAAACAGCAATTCTGTCCCCTGGCCTAGACATAGCCACGGCAAAGCCAATTTCACCCTGATTGTCAAAAGTCATCAATGTTATCCATCCCTTGCATCCCACTGATCTGCTGCAACAGCCACTCGTTTCCATTGTATTTATAAAGACGAGTGTATCCATTATTATCCTCAAAGAAGGCTCCAGGCGCCCCAACAATTATCGCTGTACCCGACGCGGACATGGCGATGGACGTGCCGAAGTTTAATAATGCATCAAGTCCATCAATGGAGCTGCAGCCAGTAAGGAGGTATCCCGAGGGTGCAAGCAATGAGATTTGCATTAGATATCGGTTTTGCATGGTGCTAGACCATCACATACACACAGCCTGATACAGCTAGTGCTCGTGTACCTCCCCAACTGGATCCAGGTAGATGTTCCCTGTTCTGTCGCCCTTGAAAAGACCTGGACTCGACCGGCAGAATATACCAGTCCATAAAAAAATGGACTTCCTACTGCCAAATGGGTGCCGTCTCCATTCATAGCCAAGGCTAAACCAAAGCAAGTTCCACTTTCATCGGCCTCAATCACTTTGACATTACTGGTACATACATCGTGGGAATGCGTGTGAGAACAGCCTTGCACGAAGCCACACATTCAGGTTGTAACGAACAACAAACGAACCTCCTCCAACAATTCCCAAGTTGACAAAGAAACCCCAAAATATTGAAAGAACAAAACTAGTTACATGGGATGTCTTTCCCTCGGAGCAGCCTTGCACGACAGATCTCTCTTGACTTTTGACCGATGGAAGTGACAAGAGAAGCTATGCAGATTACAAATTTACCGCGAGAAAAACTCTGTGACAAAGGACATGGCATCAGAAAAGGCCGTTGTGATGACTCTCCAAGTGGACGTTCCCGAAGGTGACGATGAGACCTGCGGAAGGGGATTGATGATCGGAGAAAAAGTGGGGAACTCTGTTTGGCCAAAAGCTTGGACGCGGCCAAGACCATCTACGTCTGGTTGCGGCGCTCCAACAGCAATCTTGTCCCCCAGCCTACTTATTGCAACAGCAAAACCTATTTCACCCTGATTGTCAAAGTCATCAATGATATCCGTCCCTTGCACCCGACTGATCTCCTGCAACAGCCACTCGTTTCCATTGTATTTATAAAGACGAGTGTAGCCATCATTTTCGTCAAAGAAGGCTCCAGGTGCCCCAACAATAATCGTTGTACCCGACGCGGACATGGCGATGGACGTGCCAAAGTTTAATAATGCATCAAGTCCGTCAATGGAGCTGCAGCCAGTTTGGAGGTATCCCGAGGGCGCAAGCAATGAGATTTGCATTAGATATCGGTTTTGCATGGTGCTAGACCATCACATACACACAGCCTGATACAGCTAGTGCTCGCGTACCTCCCCAACTGGATCCAGGTAGATGTTCCCTGTTCTGTCGCCCTTGAAAAGACCTGGACTCGACCGGCAGAGTCTACCAGTCCATCAAAAAATGGACTTCCTACTGCCAAATGGGTGCCGTCTCCATTCATAGCCAAGGCTAGACCAAAGCTAGTTCCACTTTCATCGGCCTCAATCACTTGGACATTACCGGTACATACACCGTGGGAATGCGTGTGAGAACAGCCTTGCACGAAGCCACACATTCAGGTTGTAACGAACAACAAACGAACCTCCTCCGAAAACTTCCAAGTTGACAAAGAAACCCCAAAGTATTGAAAGGACAAACACTAGCCCTTTCTCCAAGTCGTTCTGGTCAAATGGCGAACCGACAGCAACGAACTTGCCATCGCTGGACATCGCTACAGCACTTCCCATTTGCTGAGTTGCCGCTTGCCTGTTCATTGGATGTGGTCAACTGCTGAGATTGACCCGTGCATAATGTAAGCGGGACCACGGCAAGCAACTTACCCGCGATCCAGTGGAACAAGTGAAAATACCAGCTGCTCAGTCCGAAGCACGTAGTTGGACCCATCGCGATAATCGAAGAAGTACAACCTTCCCACCTCCGTATCCGCCCCCTCATCATAAAACGGGGCCCCAACAACCATGAATACAGCATCATCGCTCAATGCTATGGACCTGCCAAAGCCTTCGCCTGGGTTCAGTTCGTCAAGGTCTACTCCTCGCTTTATCCACGTATCACCAGAGGCATTGATTTCGTACACCTGAACGTAACCATGACTTGCCGAGTTTGCGGAAGCTGCAAGAGTTTGCCCATCAGGGCTCAACCACACAGCAAAACCAAAACTTTCAGAATCATCAAGTTTTCCAATGATGTCTTGGCCTTTTTGAGTCCATGTCCCACTTGCAAACTCAAAGACGCGGACGGCGCCTCTTTCAAAGCTGAAATCACCCTCTTCACCTGGGGCTCCAACCGCCATCATGTTGCCTACAGCATTCATTGAAAGACTGTACCCAGTCAATGATTGGACAACTCCTTGGATACCGGCATAATCTCCGAGCCTGACGTATCCATTACGCAAATGCCGACTCTTTTCGCTCCTGCGAGTTCGAAGAAACTGTGCAATTCCTGGTGGAAGAGGGTCGCCATGGGCTGCGAATACAACAGGCCAACACCAGCATCCTACAAGTAGCACGAAAAGCATCATATCGACAAATACCATTGTCGTAATGTGCCCTCTATCGATAGTACTGCGGATAGCTGTAGTTACTTATTGGGTGGCTTGCGAAGATCAGCAATCTCGCATCGCCGGTCGCGAGCGTTTCGTTGTGGCTACTGGTTCGTACTTGCGAAACAAACCGAAACAAGGGATGCCAACCCTCACGTGTGCGCATACCTACAGTTTCAACGCTCACTTGACTGTTGTACGATACTAGTACAAGTAAGTTTAATCCCTCATGGCACGTATGGTACAGTACCGATACTTAGCCTCGCGATGCGCCTTATTGTCATGCTCCAGAGTAAGGCACGTGGAGGCGGTTCGAGGAGTTTCGAATGATGTTTGGCTACAGTACCACTATGATAGCCAAAGTCTGGACCGGCAGCATTCTCCTTGTAGACTACTACTGTAGCTAGTACAGAAGCAACTTCTGGCCCGATTAGACGCAAATTTCCGACTTGGTCCCCTTGATTTTTCACCCAAAGGGACACCCTACTCGTAGTAGCTAGCTAGACCGTGCCGCTAGCTTTGACCTCATGTCATTGTTTCCGTGCTCGCTTACGCTACTACCGTATTGTGCCGATTGTGGGTTGTGGGAGCTGTTGTGGGGGGAACTAATATTTTATTAATAGTATCGTGGTAGGAGTCATCGGACACACGTGGAAGGAAGACCTGAGAAAAGTGATATAAGCCTCAATCGTCCTTTATATCCCAAATCCCAATTTCCTCACCTATCCTTTAAGGCTATGGCATACTATTATAGTAACGATTAAAGGGCCGAAAAACGTCCTACTAAAAAGAGATTGACTCAGTCTGAATTTGACGATTTTTGTTTAATTACAAGATCAATTTTAAAAAACAAGACTCAGAAAAGTGGCTGGTAAAGAACCAGAAATAAATTTTGTCAGTTTTCGCATTCGAAGAAGGGGGCAATTGTCTCTCTCTCGCAGCACACCACTCATCCATCATCTCACGCAACAACAGCAAACATTGCAGCCAAGCAGCTTCAAGCAACGAAAGCACCACCTCCTCCGTCCTACTACATGTACTGTACTGTAATATTGCATCCTCAGTGTCCTGTCGGTGTGCAATGTCAACTGGAACGTTGATGCCTTGCTTCTTGTGGTGGTCTGTGGATTAGCTAGCTCTTTCAATTGCTAGTTGGGTAGGTTACGCACTGTCCTCTCCGAAGAGCTATTTGCAAGTCAAAAGTGGTATCTGACCTTATTCATCCTGCCAAAGAACATGACCATCAAATCGGGCACTACCGGTACCACCAACCATGGCAGCAGTCGCAAAGCTGCCTTTGTTACTGTTTCCTTCAATGGCAGGCCACTGGTATCTGGCACTGATGACAATGATAATGATGACAAGAAAAAGCACAATAAAAGCTTCTCCAAATTGGCAGTAGTCGATGATGACGAAAGTAACTTGCAGCACACGGTGGATGAGGAATTGTCCTTTCTGGAATATTCCAGGGGATTGGCTAGTCAACGACAACAACGACAAGACCAACACCCGTACAAGGATACCTACACGGTCAACAACAACAAGGACAAAAAAGAACAGGAAGACAAAAAGAAATTTCGGTGTCGCTGTTGCTCTCTACTACTATTGGCCTTGATTCTGCTTTTGGCAGTGGCTTTGACTGTGGGTATCATTCTTGCGAGAAGCAAAAACAAGTCGATGCCAGAGAATACCAGCAGTGGTGACGAGTCAGCTGCAATAGCCCAAACGGAAGATCCTGAGCACAAGCCTGACTTGGGGAATCCTTCTGAAGAATCCACAAATCACACCACCGCAACAACAACAGTGTCATCCTCTGGCAGCAGCCGACCCCAAGTGGTCGCCAGTTCGGAAACCGGGGCCATTCTCCAACTGGGAGATCCTATTCTTGTCACTGCAGAACAACAACAACAACAATCACAAGCTTTTGCCTCGTCATCCGTGGCACTCTCGGCAGATGGAACTCGGATAATAGTGCTGCGTGACAATCTTCAAATGGGACAAGTCTGGGAATGGATGGATGATGGACATGATGTCGTCACCGACAAGGAGAGATGGTCGTGGCACATGTTGGGCCAGACGATTCCCCTATCCACACAACAACAACAACAATCATCCGTAGTCATGGCGGGAAATGGTAATCGAATTGGGATTGGAATGGACAATCATCATCTCAAAATCTTGGATTGGAATTCGGACAGTCAACAATGGATCCAACAACAACAACAAGAACGTGGTTCATTGCTGGCAGGATCTAGTAAATTGGCCATGTCCAGAGATGGAACTCGAATGGTGACCATTGTGCGCGGCAACGAGAACAATCAGGTCGTTGCCAGAGCCTATGCTTCGGACAGTGACGATGAATGGATCCAAGTTGGAAACGATATCATCTTGTTAGATGCTGCAGAAACAACAACAGCAGAAGCAGAAGACATTGCCGTGGCCATGTCGTCCACTGGCAACCGCATCGTTATTTCTGGTTCCAGAGAAGGAATTTTGTCCTTGGATTGGGACGATTTCATTCAAGATTGGTTTCCCGTGGGCTCGCCAATTCCAGAGCAGAATGCCGTCTCCGTGGCTCTGGCGGGAGACAATGGGAATCTGCTCGTTTTGGGGATCCCCTCGGACGGAACAGTTCGCGTCTACGAATGGACCATGACGGAAATGTTTTCTAACAGCATTCCTTGGTCCCAAATAGGATCAGCGTTGCATGGAGGAGACCACTTTGGTGCCAATGTGGCGGCCAGCAATTCACGCATCGTGGTCAGTGCGTCAGGATACGCGCAGGTCTGGGAGTGGTCCCACAGCAAAGCGGACTGGGAACAGGTTGCCAAGAATGTCCCAGATAACAACAATCATGACGATTACGGTGCCAGTGTGGCAATTGCAGCCGATGGAAATCGGTTTGCTGTGACCAAGGGCGACAATACACGAGTCTTGGCCATCATTACGTGATCAGAGACTCGACTCCACAACAGTGCCCAGCAAACCCGGGGGCGGTGGCTGCCCGCTACAAGATCCTTGGGAACAGGTTTCGAGACGATGATTGCGAAGCCAGTCAAGAGCAGAAAAATGCACAGTTATAGTAAACACCACAGCGAAGAGCTGAATTGGAATCTCCTGAACGACCCATCTGGCTATCTGGTCAGACGCCTCAAGCGAGCTAGAAGGCAACTCTCTAGTTGTCCAATCAGCCAGAAAATGAGGACGGACTGTGCATCTGGCTGAGAGTAGCTGGACTCAAGAACCTGTAGGAGGACGAAGCCTAGCTAGAAATCTGTTTCCTCGACTAATGGATGCAGGGAGACTGCAAATCCTAGCTAGCAACTTAGTTACTTCTTGGTAGATTGGTCCGTTGCTGTGAAGCTATCTACGGCCTCTTCCAGTGCGTCTCTATCTCTCCCATTAAAGTCTTGCTCCAGTGCACTGGCAAAGACAGCCATGATGTTCCCATCATTGGAGTTCAAGGTAGCTTTGGCGGTGGTGAGACGAAAGAGTTGTCGTACCCCGTAGGTTTCCATGAGCAGTTCTGGCTTTTGCACATCAATTTCCGTTCTCATGCGGAATCGAATTTCCATTTTGTCCTCGGAAAGGGACACGGATTCGGGGTCAATCATGGTATTGCCCGTTTTTTCCTTCTCTCGGCGTAGATTGATAAGGTTTGCCACGGCCAGTGATTCTCCAATAGCCGGAAAGGTTGACAAGTCTCCTGTAGGTTCAATTCCGTTTTCTTCCAGTAGAACTTTGGTGGGAAAGCTGTGTCGTCAAGATATACCGGAATATTCACAAAAATGAGGACGTGGCAATCTTGCAATCGATTTGATTTTCATCCTCAGCAAGAATAATAGATACGCACCGTTCTACAGCAATGATCTCTGCCTTTCCCAAATCTCCAGCCGTAAATATACTGGATCCACGACGACCCTTGCCTAAGGAAAACAGAATGGAAAACAAAAGGTTAGACTTGAGCTGCGAGCGAGAGCAAAGTATATAGGCATGCATACATGCCACTTTCATTCAGCAAAGGCACAGAGGACAGCCCCAGAAACTGACCTGTTTTCTCATCGGGTAGATCGCCGGATTCTGTTCTCCGCAATTTGAAGAATTTGGAAGGAACATTCACAGCAAACAATCCCTTGGGGTCGACAAAGAGTTTCATATCCAAGGGTGGTGCGGCCACGGCATCCTCGGCCACGGCAGCCGCACTGGGTAGCAACACAGCCCCTGATGTCAACCAGGCCAAGGCATTCTTGCCCCAGTTTCTTCTGGAAGTGGTGGGTGATGATGATGACATGAATAGATGGGTCTGTGTTTCACTAATGGATTGTTGTGGGAAGGTTCTCGTGGGAGACGATGATGGGAGCAATGGGGAAAATGCATCGCAGCTTCCTAGAAACACCAGAAAGCAGGCCCAAACGGCACCGGATCTTCTTAAAGTCGTTGGGGAAACCATCTTCAGGTGCTGAATACGAGAGATATTATGAGAAGCCTTGGATGGTCGGTCCTCTGAGAGAGATTGTCGGTGCCAAACAAAGATGAGCCCGATGTAGATTGCCTTCGCGGGAAATTACCACCTGTTGGATCTTGGATTTTTGAAAGATCTGATGAGTGACTGACGTCAGTCTCATGTCCCAAAGCTAAAGGACAATTTTCGATACGTAGGGTTAAGGCTTAAGTTACCACTTACTTGCTTTCTCAACGCCGTGTCCGCCGCTCGACTGGACGCCACCACCATCATCTTGTTGCAGCTCCGAGCTTTGTCGCTGTGCTTGCTTCCTTTATTCTGGACGTTGTCGTTGTTACCTCGTCGTTATCCTTGGTTATTCCTCTTGTAGCTAAAAACTAAGTCACCATGGTGAGTTGCGGTTCAGTCTTATCTATGTAACGGGGTTATCGCGGGCTCGTTGCGGGCTCGTTGCGGGCTCGTCGTTGTCTCCCTGTCGTTCTGGACTTGACCTAACCTGATGTCTGTTATCTACCTCCTCTACCCTTTTCTGCCTTGCGATGATGATGTAGCCTCCGAAAGTACAGCAAAAGTCGAAGGAACAGAAAATGGCCGCCGCCATGGCCGGTGGTAAGGGAAAGAAGAAGAAGTGGTCCAAGGGAAAGTCTCGTGACAAGGTCGATAACAAGGTCTTGTTCAGCAAGGAACAACACGATCGCCTTCATTCCGAAGTCCCCAAAATGAAGCTCATCACTGTTTCCTCGGTGGTCGAAAAGCTCAAGATCTCCGGTGGGTTGGCTCGAAGAGCTCTTCGAGACTTGGCAGAAGAAGGCAAGATTCGACCTGTACTGCTCTCTCAATCACAAATGATCTACACACGCAATGTTGGAGAGGATGATGAATAGATGACTAATAATGTGTTAACAAACAACAATATACAACCCACATAATCAAACGACTTCTATAAACAAACCCCCTTACCAGCAACCTTTTATAATAGTACCAGGACGCCATCAAAGCGGATCAGGAGCTACGTCGTAGCTAGCAGAGATCTCGTGGTTGCACTGCCCTAGATAGTTTGTCCTGCGAAAAGACATGCACAGCTAAGGATAGTGCAACCTTCTAGCGACGACATGATAGCATGCAGTGGTGGTCACAGGCGATTTCCTGCCAATAACAAAAGAATGCTAGTAGGGTAGCAACGGGCTGGACAAGCCCGGAAGGACTACAGTACCTACAATCCAGATTGACTGCCGTAGAATTCGATTCAAGAATCCAGGCGACGAAACAGCACGGAGTTTTTTGCACAATGACGGTTCCGTTGTGCTCACTATCTACATAGGGGATGATACAAGCAATCATCAAAGGGCCCAATGGCAGCCGATGGCAAGGATAGCACCAGAAAAGCTTTGGTTGGAGCCCAAGCAGTGCTACCGCTAGCTCTCGGTACTGTAGGAGTGATGGAGTGATCTACAATTAAAAAGGGACAAAGATGCTTCACAGAAATGCAGCCGTACCAGTGAGAAGATCTGCAAACGATAACGCAGTGTTTACTTGTCAACCATACTGGATTCATTATTTGCAGAGCAGTCGCCACCTATGGTCTATCGTAGCTACGGTCCATAAATGGGATGGTGCGGTGATGTCTTGTTGGCATGGTCTTTCCAGGTCATTACGTGCATACCGGTATTACCTTTCTGTCATCCACTTCATAGGAATTGTTTCTAGTAGCCAGCTAGCTCCTGTGGTGCCGTCCCTGTAGCGGTATTATCCAGCCAGCTCCTGCCACAGTTTCATGTTCATGTTGGTCCGCAACCGAGGTTTGAACGTTTGAACGGCGAGAAACCGAAAATGTCTTAACGGCACGAAGGAGCTTCTCTAACTTGGTTTTAAGACAACTGCGTCAGATGATCAAGGTGTACGATTGGACGCAGCAATAACAAAGATAAAGCATCACCCACCGCCCACAGCGACACCCGGCAACGAGCAACGAGATGGGGATCAACCCCCATGATATAATACCCGCACCATGTCGTGTCCTCCGGATCCAAGTAGCAGTCCAGAGACCGCTAACACCCAAGAACAGCACCGTCTGTGGAATCAGAGAGATGTTTGGATCAGCAATATCCTCCCCTTTGTAGGCATGGGAAATTATGCGTTGGTGGCAGCTGTCAACAAGAACATGTACGATCTCTACCAGGAATATTGTGCCACCATCAAGTGTCCTCCAAACGTATCGATTGCGCATCCCTCTTCCCACGTCAATACAAGGCTGGCAAGTGGCGTGGATACTTTGTACAGTGCTGCATTCGCCAACGTGCCATGCGCTGAATATTGGTTCACTGATTCTTCGGACAATCGAAGACCCGGCCTAAGTTTTGCTTGCCAAAAGATGGCACACATTGCGTCTCTACCTGTTCTACAGTGGGCCCACAAGCAGGGAATTCCATGGGATGAGAGAACATGTGCTGCTGCAGCTGTAAGTGGGAAGTTGGATGTTCTGCAATGGGCCAGAGAGCATGGCTGTCCTTGGAATGAACACACATGTGCTGCAGCCGCCAAAGGTGGGCATCTACATATATTGGAATGGGCACGAGATAATGGATGCCCTTGGAATTCATTGACTTGTGCAAAAGCTGCAGAAGGTGGCCATTTTTCAATCCTCAAGTGGGCTCATGAGCAAGGGTGCCCATGGGATGCAGGGACGTGCTCTGGTGCCGCAAAAAATGGGCACCTAGAAATCTTGAAGTGGGCAAGAGGCAATGCCTGCCGATGGAATGCCAAAACTTGCTATATTGCTGCTGAAGGCCAACACTGGGAGCTCTTGAAATGGGCAAGAGAAAATGACTGTCCTTGGAATCCAAGGACATGCGCTTCAATTGCTAGAAATGGGGATCTGACAATGTTGATGTGGGCAACAGAAAATGGATGTCCTTGGGATATCAGAACCTGTGAAAATGCTGCTCATGGTGGCCATTTGAATGTTTTGGAATGGGCCTGGGAGAACGGCTGCCCATGGAACTCACGGACATGTGCATCTGCGGCTTCTGGTGGGCACCTGGAAATCCTGAAATGGGCAAGGGAACACGGATGTCCTTGGGATGAATCAACATGCTTACATGCTGCCAGTGGTGGCCACCTGGACACATTGAAATGGGCACATGCATCTGGTTGCCCATGGAATGAATCTACATGTTCCAATGCTGCTCAGAGAGGACAATGGGATGTCCTGAGTTGGGCACACGACAATGGATGTCCATGGGATGCAACCACGTGTGCTGCTGCTGCCAGAGGGGGGCATTTCAAAGTCCTGAAATGGCTTCGAGTCCAGGGTTGTCCATGGGATAGGAGGACATGCCATGGGGCAGCTCTGAATGGGCATTTGAGCATCTTGAAATGGGCCAGAGCCAGTGGGTGCAGCTGGGATGCAACCACATGTGCTTCTGCTGCCCTTGGTGGGCACCTTGAAGTCCTGCAGTGGGCTAGAAAAAATGGCTGCCCATGGCATGAATCAACATGTTCCAACGCTGAAGAGGAAGGTCATGGAATAGTGCTGCAATGGGCTCGTGAAAATGGCTGCCCTCAGTGGCGGCGCTACGAGTATTGATCTTCCTTTCAGGCCAGCGAACTTGCTTGCTTTAGCAGTGGTGGAGGCACCTCAGTTCAGACAGGTACATCATACCGGTAGGAACATCATTGAAGTTGATCCTTAGCCAGCAGCGCCTCGTCCATCTTGTACGGTACTGATACCACCTGTAGCCCCTGTTTTGATTGGATATACGTTTCGCAAAAGTGCTATTGTGCCGTTAGCTCGTCTCAGGTGATGGCTTCCCCAGACTCGACTCGCTCTAGCCTGTAAATCAATGAATGATACGCAACCAAGAAAGAATGAGTAGCTAGAAAAATTAATGTACTGTTTGTTTGTAGTTTGTTTTCGAAATGAATGAGCCCGACGCAGCAGACAAGAGCCAGCCAATAGCATTGATTTATTGCCAAGCCACCGGTATTTGTCATACCGAATGCGTTTTTCGCAACATCAAAGGGATAGGCTCTCCAACGGTTGCACAGTTTCGAATTCCAAATGACACGGCTGGTTGCAAAGAAGTGAAGTCGTAGGTGAATAAGACTGAAGCCGGAGCTCCCTGCCAAACCGAGTTGGCTTCGATCACTTCTCCCGTCATTGCCAAACTCTTTTCCAAAAGCATCGAACCCGATTCCATCTGGACCCCTTGTTGAATTCGAGAACCTGTTCGCAGCGTAACATGATTGCCCAACGTGATCTTGGTGAGTTCGAAGTTGCCTCGGGTATTGAGGTGGCACACCACTGACGCGCAGTCAATGACACAACGATCTCCCATGAAGACAAGGTCCGGCTCGGACATGAATGGATCTGCTCCTGCGGGATACAGACAGCAATCCTTTCCAATCATACAACCCGCCATTCTGAAAAACGTGACAAGGAAGGGAGTGCCAGCAAGAAAGTCCATGAAATTCATCCGCCCAGGATTTCGTATTCGTGCAGCAATCTGGTAGAGTTCCCAGTTCTGACAGTAATCAGACGTGTCGTAGTTGTAGCGCCCCTCTTGTCGTCGTCCCATAAAGCCCCACTTTGCACCTAGTTCTACTCCAACCCAAATGAATAAGCGCACAAGGTGACCAATAATGAAGAATCCAAGAAGCGTCAAAAATAGAGTCCCCGGTGAGTAAAAGAGGTCGTCATACTGACGTTCTGACGCAGGATAGCCGTAGAACAGCACAGCTGTCATGTGGAGGGAGCCAAGCAGAGGAAGAGTGTGTACAGTTGCAATCAGTGTTTTGGCAATCAACGTGTAGACGATGATGGAGCTGACCGGATACACATAGTAGTTGGCTTCTCGCTCGTAGATTGCCTTCCCAAACGGTCGAATCGTTGTATCATCTCCGTCCATTTGCAGTTGCTCGGGCTTCATTTCGCTAGTCATCACTACACCATCATGATCTAGATCCACACCGCGCTCCAGCATTACAGGATCACCACCGCGTGAACCCAACCAGATGCTCGATTCCGGGAGATACCTGCCCATGGGACAAATCGAGTTGGATCCCAAGACAGCATTTTTACCAATTGTACTTCCTGGCAGAACGACGGTGTTGTCCGAGACGTTTGCTCCTGCACAAAGGGTCACTTTTTCACAGGAATCGGCGGTCGTGCAGATGATAACAGCTCTGGAACCAAAGACCACATCATCTCCAATTTCGAGAAGGTCAAATTCGCCAGTAAAGAGCGGTAGATGTCCAGGCCAGAAAACACGCTTGCCAACTTTAGCCCCAAGAAGGCGATACAGGACACTAACGAGCTCGTAGTGACGGCCAATCAACTCGGTCACATCACACATATTTTCTCGTGAAAAGAGCGTGGCTGCCAACCAGTGACGAAGCAGTTGCCATTCCGAAGTGACATCTCTCGGGCCGGGCTCGAATTTTCCGATTATTGTCCATTTCACAACAATTGCTGCTGCCATGTAGAACAGCGGCGCCAAAATAGCCCGCGCTACTCGAATCCCAATGTAGAAGGGTATTCTTCGAACATCGCATAACCACTCCATGAGATCTCCAACCGTTGCAAAAGGTTCGTCGTGATGCCACGGCATGCTGACCATCCAGTAGAGCACCAATGCCGCCGGTATGTGAGAAAATGTATCCACAAGGAAGGTGATTGGACCTCCAATCAGAGTCTTTGACAGTATCGTTGGCTCCGGAATACATCTTCTATTATAACGAGCATGGTTCGTGCTGTTGCTGCTGCCGACTTCATAACTTGAAGTGACTGGACCCAAATGGAAGCTGTCTGGGATGCATGTAAATGGAGCAACGACTGATCGGACGCCGACACTGGAGTGATTACCAACGACCACTTGTCCCAGCACCATGCAGCCGTTGTCAACACCAAACGGGCGTATCGTAGAGTATTCGACACAAGCATGCTGGCCCACGGTGACAAGATCAAACTCAGCAATATCAGCTTGCGCGCTGATTCTCGCGCCTTCGCCAATTTTTGCCCCCAACAATCGGTAGTAAAAGGCCACCATCTCTTCGCTGGAACCATATATTCCTTTTCCAAAAAGTTTCCGCACAACGTCGACAAACCACCACCGCAGATAGTAATTGCTCCAAATGGCATACCGTCCCTCTTTGTATCTGCCGATGACTGCCCACTTGATTGCCACAAATATCAACGGCGTAATAGCGACCCATGCGAAGTGGAACAACACCAAAGTGACCACAAACGCGACAAGGTTGTTATCTGAGGGGACCTTTTTCAAGGCATAGAGCAGAGACATGAAGAAGAGAAAGAACCTGGACAATTGCCAAATGGGGAACACGATACAAATTGGAACTAGCTGAAACAGAGTTCTGAGGAAGCCAGTATGGGGCTCGAGACGGGCGGATTTGAAGGATGCGCCTTGTGTGTCGACTCGCCGCTCTGGGTAAAGCGAAGAGGAAGCAGAGGAATCTGCAGCGGGTGCTGACTCGTTCGTCACTGTGGAATAATGAGAGCTCCCATTGGGATCGCCACGGCGTGTCCTTATGGCATTTGCAATCGCCTTGCAGCTCGCATTGTGGAAAACCTCAGCACCACCGAAGGGAATGCGAAAGTTCTTTCTAATTTTGCTTGCCAGTTGTGAAGCAAGCATGGAGCTTCCTCCTAGATTGAAAAAGTTGGTGCCAGGTGCAGGTACGCAATCCAGGTCAAGGAGATCACGGAAAAGTTCTTGGACTTGCGCTGTCAAGGGATCCTCTGGAGCACTTACAGCTCCAGAAGATTCTTGCAATATAGCAGCAATAGCATCAGAAGGTTTTGGAGGTGGGAGATCGTTTTCGTTGCTGATTGGCTCGCTCAGGAGACAAACATGGCTTGGAACGGTATAACAGTCAAGTTGCTCTTGTGCCACAGAAACTACCTTCTTTCTGTCCAAATTGTGCACGTACAATACAATAGTCTCTATCCGGCTGGGGTGCCGTACTGCGACGAGTTGAGCGGAGCCACAAAACTCCATGGCGGATCTCAGTTTGGCCTGCACATCTGCGGGGTGCACCGATAATCGTTCACAGGGAATGGCCACCTTGACAGCAGTTCCTTGAGGAGGACATTTTGCAGAAAAGGTTCGTTCGATGGGGAACATATCGTCGTTGAGTTCCGGAATGGCCATACGTTGACAAAGCTTCACTCGAAGTAGCTTGTTGGTGTGTGATTTTGGCAAAGCGTCCATGTAGACGAGACACTGAGGCCACTTGGGTGCAGCCAGTCGACCGGCTCCCAGAAAGTCATGCAGCGCTTGAAGATCCACCTTTGGCTTGTCCGCAACGGGCACTACGACAATGCCAACAACCTCTTGCAGCACATTATGAGGAGCCGAGAACGCCGCACATGCCTTGACCGATGGATGACTTCCCACTGCCTCTTCTACTTCCAATGGACTGATGATTTCTCCCCCGCGGTTGATGACTTCTTTGGATCTTCCAGTAATGTATAGGTATCCATCTGCGTCCATGTATCCGAGATCGCCTGTATCGAACCATCCACCAGCCATGAAACTGCAGGAGGGATTATCGCTCACCAGATGGTTAATCCCATATCCTCGAAAACAGGGTTCACCACGAACACAGATGGGTCCCTCTGTGCCAAATGGAAGAGCCTGTCCCGTGTTTTTGTTGAGAATGGCAAGCTCAGGTCCTACCGCTACTCCGCTAGTCCCAGGCTTTTCCAGTTGGTAGGCTGCTGGGGGTGATGAAATGGGCATGCATTCTGTCATTCCATAGGAAGGCAATACGTTGGCCTTGAAGACGTCCCGCAGCTCTCGTGCGAGAGACGGTAACAGACCTCCTGCAGCATTGGCAATCATTCGTAACGGTGGCGCAGTCGATGTGATGGAAGAGTTTTGCTTCTTCACAATGTGGCCTTTCCGTTTTCCAGTTTCCAAAATGAGCTGATGCATGGTAGGGGCCGCATAATACCACGTAAAGGCCTTTTGCTGCACCAAGAGGGACCAAAAGAGGGATGGATCGAAGGACGGGCAGCAAATGACACAACCTCCAGAAAGGATGGGCGAGAACACTTGACGGATAATGCCTCCCACATGAAACAATGGCATGAGATTGCAGTTGACATCCGAAGGTGTAAGCTTCCAGCTGACACTTATACAGGCAGTCGCAATCAGTACATCTCCCAGTTTGTGAGGTACCAACTTTTTCTGTCCTGTGGTTCCGGAAGTAAAGAGAACCAAGATTTCGTCCTCGTGTGCGTTTGGCTGGAATTGTTGTTTTAGTCCGTCCGGATCGGTAGTAGTGCCCCCCATATCGATAAGGCTGTTCATACCTTCCCGATGCAGAGCACGGTGGTTATTATTGGTAGCAGTGGCAAGTTTTCTCATATCCGGTGGTGTCAGTTGAAATATCCCTGCTTCTACTGGGCTCGGTGTCAATCCACAGAATGGAATGCCCACTTTGTAGGCGATATTGGCAATGGAGTTGTGTCCATCTGGACTATCTGTGACTCCAATGACCAGTCTTGCAGCACATGCCTTGAGATCCGATTCTAGTTCGTCATGGGCTCCATTAGCGTTTAACGGTACACATGAAGCCCAATTGGAAACCGCTAGGATCGCCACGGCCAATTCGGGTCCATTGGGCAACACCAATGCTACCCTATTTCCTTTTCCAATCTTCATATGATGAAGAGCAGGTCCCACTTCGTGGACAATAAAGTCATGAATCCGTCTAGCACTAATGGGGGCTTTCCGGTCAATGCTCTTTAACGCAGCGGTTGCATTGGTGGCTGTGCTTTGGTTCAACCGCACGGTGGGCATGGCCGAAACCAAGGATGGAAACTTGGGCAAGATAGCGTGCGCTACCTCTGACCCGAGGATACTCCCATTGGGTTGGAGAAGATGCTCGCAAGAGCTCACCAGAGGCGATGACAGCGGGACACTTTCATCGGTCTCGTGAATGGCAGTGCGAGCACTGCAGGGTAGCATTGTTGATGGATCGGATGGATAGAATCGAATCAAAAGAAGAATCTTATTCCACCTGCTTGCCTAGCTAGATAGTATCAATCTTGTACTTTTAGATCTGCCGAGCGACCAAACTCTGGCAAACACGAACGCCATGAGCTTCAGAAAGCTAACCAAGGCCTAACGAAGTTGGAAAACAAATCCCAACAAAGTGGACAACTCTGGACGGTGAGGGAGGTGGTGTCAATGTACGGAAGAGGAGTCGTTGAAAACCGGTACGGTGTGGCCGTCGCTCGCCCAAGATGCTCGGAGTGCATTGGCGTCGCTCAATGGCGGGCTGCCTCTTGATGTTATTGTAATTAGACGCGCAGGGTCAACCATGCCAATACTCTGATAGTGCAATAGTACCTCGCCACGTCAGTGGCATGGGAGTCGTTGGTGCTCTATTATTTTACAACGCATCTGTAGGTACCACTTGCTGGACTACTCGTAGCTAGTAGGAGCCTCTTACTTCTAGTATTCTATGGTTACAGTATCACACAGGTACGGTACAGTACTCGTAGCCAGGCCGGTGAGTGGGTCGAGAAATGAGTATTTGTACTAATACTGTAGCAATGTTTGTTGGTTGCAGGTGCTTGCTTGATTAAAATTGGTTGAGTGGCCTGGTTGGTGGCCCCCAGGGATAGATGATAGAAGGGCCGGACAACAGAACTGTTGCAAGGACCAGGTGCAGGTCCTTGGGTTTCATTTGGGGTCCGTCTGGACTGACTTACTGGGGTTCTTACTCCGCCGATGGCAAAGGTGCAGCATTTCCTGGTACTATGCGCAATGGCTCCCACTCAGAGGGTGGACAAGACAGCCGTCAACAATTTTCCTGCACCAAAAGATGCAACGTGCAAAACCACTGTATAACCCCCAAGTCAAACCAAGGCAAATGGTGTAAAATAACGGATAAGGTTTCGCCGAGCTTTGGTAGTCTAGCTAGCTGCTTTGGTAGCTACACATTGTTTTATCATCATGTTCTTGCAATTGAAGTCCACTCAACTTTCCATCTCTGGTGAACAACCGGTCGCTATCTGGATTGCAACTGTAACTGCTCTTGTTTCGGCAAGAGCTAGCTAGTACCGTACGGCGTCTGGGTGGCCTCTTTCAAGGAGGGTGATGGTGAATCATCCCATGGAGTTGCTTCATGGTTTGACCTTTCAAAGTGGTTTGTGCGGGTACGTTGATTAATAAAATTATTGTTGATGAATTTTTTAAAAAAATAGATGAATTATTGTTGGTACGGGTACGTCAGTAAGGACGCACAGTATCTCTGAAATCTGCGGGAGAATCTTTTTGCTTTTGATGGAGGCATCACAGGTCGACCTGTTTGTTACACTGTACACTGTACACTGCTGAAGACATCATCCATCTTCTTCATCCTTTGGAGCCGACAATTTAAATACAATAGAGAAGAGAACAAGATGCGCTCTTCGCGTTCTGTTATCGCCTTGCTGCTGCCACTGCAGGTTGCGACGGCCTTTTTGGTTCCCAATACCCTTCCAGTAGCGGCTCGATCATTGCCGCTGATGGCCACCCTCGAAGCAGCAGCTCCAACCCCCGTGGATCAAGTCATTGTGTTGAAAGACGCTCAAGCGGTTGGCGATACTGTGAGAAATCTCGTCAAAGAAGCCGCCGATGAAGCAATTGCTGCCCGAGGATATTTCGCTTTGGCCATTCCCGGTGGATCCATTCTGAAAATGTTGGTGGGAGACGATATCCTGCAGGGAATCGGTTGGACTTCCAGGACCACTCTGGCCTATGTCAATCACAAGTGTGTCGCCATGGACGATGCTGACCTGGCCACTCACGCCAAAGCGTGCAATTTGTTCATGAACAAATGGTTTGGAGTCAATGCTATTGTCATGGCAGGCACAGATGACGGGGATGCCGAAGCAGCAAGTTACGAAGCCAAACTCAAGGCATTGAGCGAAGCGCAGCTGCCAAGGGATGCCTCTACTGGATTGCCCGTTTTCGATTTGGCATTGATTGGAGTTGGGGATGACGGTCATGTTGGCAGCCTCTATCCCAATCGCGACGAAGTCTTGGTTGGAAGTGACGGACCGTGGGTTTTGCCAGTGGCCATGAAGAGCCCACCCTCCATTACTCTTACCCTGCCCGTCATGGCGGCAGCTAAAAAGGTTGTGGTGGCAGCGTGTGGAGTAAGCGACAAATATCCCCAGGGAAAATCGGAAGGGATGCGCCGTGCCATTGCTGATCCTACAGAAACAATCCAGACCTTTCCGGCTGTCGGTCTAAGGCCCGTGGCAACTTGGATCATGGACGAGCCAGCTGCTTCAAAGCTAGGTGGTGACTACAACAGCTAACTTAAAAATATCCCTAGCCTAGCTAGTGTGCAATGAGCCAGAAGGCTCGGATGGAACTGATGATAATGCAATCCATGGTGTTACATGTTGCTGCTACAGCGCTTTGTTTTCCGGTTTGGCTCTGTGCGGTGGGTTTGGTTGCTTTGGAACATTGTGGCTCCAATTTGGCAGCAAGCAGTCACTCCGAAGTGACTCCGCTATCAGACCTCCTTCTTTTCGAAACTCAACAAGGACATTTTGAGCCAAATGCCCACTATCACAACAGTCTCTTGCTATTCGCTGCAGCATGTTTTGGCGTTCAGCTTTCACCTCTTCCGGTGTCGACCATCTTTCGGTATCCTTCACACTCTCCCAAGCTACAAGATGACGAATCAACCTTGTCATTCCAAGGTAGAAAGCATCATTCCGCTCTCGTGGCTCTAGAGACTCGTAAACAGACACTGCCAGGTCCAAAGCTAGATTGTGCTCCTCCGGCAATGCGCGTGAGCACACCTGCAGAAAGGCGGTACAGCAGGCAGCATCTAGGGTTTGCTTTTGCAGCATTTGCTGAAACAAACCATGAGCTTTGTGCACTTTTCTGGGATCATTGGCCAGTGCGTAGGCGTGGATCACGGAGGTCAAGGCAAATGCTGTTGGTTCAATGCCCTCTTTTCTCATTTGTGCAATCATGGATTCAGCTTTGTCCACCAAATCTGGTCTCCTACCAAGGGCCACAAGGACGCTGCAATAAGATACCTTATTGGGTTTGCTCAATCCTTGAATGGCATCTTGTTGGAACAACGAATCATACTTGTTGCCCTGCAGAGGAGCATTGTGCTCACGTTTTTCTAACCATTGCAGCAACTCCATTGCATCCTCCACCCTCCCTTGTTTGCCCAAAGCATTCAACAGTATGTTGAAGCTCGTGATATCGAGCTGACATTCAGGATGCCTTGGGAAGGTGTCGATGGCGACTTGTTGCATAGTTTCCATAAATTTCAGTGCGCGATCTGGCTGTCCCTGCTTGGCCCATCCATTGAGCACAGTGTTGGCGGACACCGTAGTGGGCAAGAGCCTCCGATTCTGGCGCTCTTCTGAATTATTGTACAAGTCAATCAAGCGTCGGTAGATAGACTCAGCTCTCCGTGGTTTGCCGGCGTGACTCCACGCCACCATGACGGTCGTGAAGCAGATTGTGGCCAGCGGATCCGCGCCATTGGAATCTCGATGTCTTGGACTCATCATCATCAAGTCCAGAATATCTTCCGCCCTTTGGGCTGCCACCCCGGTTCTCTCTACTCGTTCCGCCCGTTCCCAGGCTCCCAAGGCGATCATAAATGTTCGCAAAGTGGGTTGCAGGTTCCAAAGAGTCTGCTTCTCTAGGATGGTCTGCAACAAGGTGTCAATTTGCACCGCCACGTTGGAAGCGCTGCGCTGATTGTGGTGTGTCGCACTCTTTGCCAAGGCTGTCATGGCCGTGTGAAACATGCTCAAATTGGGAGCCATAGTATTGGCGTCAGACTTGTTGTTGTTGTTTTGCTGCCATGCAGATGCAATCTGCAACAGCACCTTCAAAATCTTCTCGGGTGCCATTGGATGACCACTGTGGGACCAAGCTTTCATTTCGAGTTGAACAGTGGTGGCATTTACAGGGATACCAGCTTGCAACATGGCGCCTTTTAAGTTGGAAATTCGATCAGTAGCATCTGTGCTGCCACTACTGTTTGCCCATGTTTCAATGACCAGGTTGCAAGTGTGAGTTGTTGGTTTGGGTACTGTTGCTGTTTCGTTGGAACGGTTGTTGAGCAGATGAAAAAGGACAATTTCGGCTCTTTCAGCAGCATCTGTTCCTCCTTTGCAGCTCATGTAGGCTTGTAAGACTGTTTCATAACATTTCAGTGTGGGTGGTGCTGCAATAAGTTGTTTCGATTCCATGGTTTCCAGTAGCACTTCTGCTTGGTGAGCAACTGCAAATCCACCATCTTGTTTCGCTTTCTCTCGATATGCCTCCAAAACGACCAAATAATCCATCGGTGTTTCAGGGGAAGATTGGGCATTACTTCCTTGCCCTCGCAACCATGGCCCATTGCTCGGCTTATTGTTTCGGTTATTTGTTTTCCCATTTCTTTTTCTATGCGAGTCGCTTCCTTGTTGCAGCATTTCTCGGACTGAGGATTGGTTTGGTTTCTTCTTTTTTAGTTTTGGTTTTTGGTGGACGTTCCGTGGTGGTTCTGATTCTGGGGTACGAGTAGTTGTGGTATCTATAGATCTAGAAACATTGCCCGATTTTGCCTTCAGCACTTCTTCTTCTTCGTCATGGTCGGATTCTTCGGTGATGCTAAATAGTGTACTCAGATGGCACCGACCTCTGCCGACACCATTGCTATTGATCAGTGATGATGAGACATCAGTATTCCAATGCTTCTTATTAGCATCCATTCGGCGGTCCCACATACCCCTTGAAGAACAATGCCTGGCTTTCATTTCTGCGGTACAAAGCTGAGGATGATAAAGTAGTGCATGTTCGAGTGACGACCCAAGCTGACGGGTCACCCGTTTCCTGACATGTCTACTTCGCAACGCCAACATGATGAGACTATCACTGGCCTAATGGTACGGGAGCTATGAGTGCCTGCTCTGGAAGCATCGAACCAAACCAACCAAACCTTTTGTGTTTATGGCATTGCCACAAGGCAGAATGAATGGCACAGAACAAAAACCAAATCGAAGACAAAGAAACAGCTGCCGCCAGGACGCTTTCCCATGATTTTACAGCTCTGCGAGTTAATAATTGGGTCTTTGCAATGACGTCAGTCACCAATCCAAAGTTTGCCCATCGCATCGATTTCTTTCTTTGTTGCATTGTCCATCTGCTTTGTGGTACAGTACCCTTTTGTCAAGCTCCAAGTTTGGTGCCAGAGTTGTCGTCGTGATCACATTACATAATTCTGTGTACCAACAATCTCTCTAGAAGACCACAAGCGTTCGACCATGGATGGAATTCGCCGTTCGATAGGAAGAGTTATCGTGCCCATTCTGCTCGTCTTGTCCTCCTCCTCCAACGGATTCCAGAATCACATTCATCAGTACTACCACACCACGGCTCTGGAGCGAAAAAGCAGCAGCATCAGCAAGAAGATTGCAGCCACACGGTTGTACTCGAATACCCCCAACAACAATCCATTTTCGTCATTACTGGGAGATTTTGCATCGTCCATCATGGGCCAGGGAGATTCCGTGTCGGCCAATGCCAATTTGGATGCCACACTCCAGGGTATTGCCACGGTCGGTTGGTCCGAGATTCGATCCCAACTCGAATCCGTACAGACACCCGAGGAACGTCAGTTTCGAGACAGTCTGGCATTGGGATATGGAGTCGGGTCGCCCATGAACAAAATTCGGCTCTATGATGAATCCAACAAAGAAGAGGATATCCGAGTCACGTTCTACCGGGATCATGCTTCGTGGTGGTAAGTAGTGCAGAATGCATGAGTGATCCACCAACCATCCAATGGTGTGTGGTGTGTTTCATCCTAACTAACTAACGACGCTTTCGTTGTGTTCACCAAAAAAACAAAGTCCCTACTGTCAAAAAGTCTGGTTTGCATTGGAAGAAAAGAAAATCCCCTATCGCGTCGAAAAGGTCAACATGAATTGCTATGGCGACAAACCACGAGAATTTCTACGTCTACAACCCAATGGACAAATCCCTGTGGCCATTATTGATTCGCGTACATATGGCCAATCCAATGACATTCTGGCGGTCCTGGACAGTCTCTTTCCCGAACACAAATCCCTCCAACCACCAGCCGGGCAAGAACGAGAAGCACGGGAACTACTCATGCTGGAACGCACATTGGCGGGTGCCTGGTTGGGATGGCTTCGAGGAGGTGGTGGTCGACGAAACATGGAAAACATTTTGGGGCAAGTGGAAGGAGCCTTGAAAGCATCTGGTGGTCCCTTCTTCATGGGCAAGGATGTGAGCATTGTAGATGTTCAGTTTCTTTCCTTGTACGTAGGTGATTTACTTCCTGGCAGGCAGAGCGGGTCTGGTGGAATGGGCTTTTTGCTTTGGAGAGCTTTCTTTACTTTGTGGTTATCTGTCTCACTTACTTTTGTTGTCTCTATTTGGAATTTTTTCCAACTGACTCGCCATTGCATGTTGGTGAGTCTGGATCTTTGACACTGTTTTGAACCCCTCTTTCGACTCGACTATCCTTCAAAGTTCTCTCACGTCCTGTTTATCACAACTAAAACAAAACCAAAACCAATCCGCCTTCACTGATCAAATTTATGCTATGTGCCAATTTCAGATCCTTCCAGTCTTGAACGCATGTGTGCTTCTCTCTTATTCTTCAAAGGGTTTGTGATTCGAGTTCCTCCTGGAACAGATAGTCAAAACAATCCATACCCTGCCATCAATCAATGGTTTGATGCATTGGAACAAAAGCCATCCTACCAGCTCACAAAAAGCGACTACTACACACACTGCTGGGACTTGCCACCGCAACTGGGAGGCTGTGGTCCAGAACCCGAAGGTGAGCCGTATCGAAAGGCAATCAACGGTGAGCGCAGTCTGGACGGAACTCAGGGTAGCTGGGAGTTTCCGCTACAACCTCACAATGGCGGGATCGAACCGGACTGGATGTGGGCCGGGGATGAAGCAGCGGCAAAACGAGAAGCAGTAGAACGACTATCTTTCAATCATCAAGCAATTGTCAAGTTTGCTGCCCGTGGTGCAGGTAAAAAGGGCATGCCTCCGGTCATGGCACCTTTGGCAGATCCAAATGCAGTTCCCAGTGAAGCTGTGCAAACTGGAGTAGAAACAGTATTGCAAACTGTCACATTGGCCATGCTGGATGGTAGGGAGACACACGAGGACACCATGTCAAAGCTTGCACAGGCAGTCGTGCAACAGGGTGGCCAAGAGTATGCGGATGGACTCATCTCAAGCTTGTCCTATCTACGAGATCGTGTAGGAGTTCCCCGTGACATGAAACTTCCTGCAGCACGTCAGCTTCGTGCTCACTTGAACTGGGCCATTGGAAAGATCCTAAATGCACAGAGTTCCTAATTAGCAAACATCCAAACTGTTAAGGAATGATATCAATCTAGGCGTGTTTCTATTATTTCAGTTGATGTTTTATATTCCACATACGAGCCGTGGATTCAGGCAGATCGTTTGTTGACTTTCGGGGCTTCAGCTCTACTGGTGAATGACCCTGAACATAGCCTCAGCATCGATTGCGCTATCAAGACCTTTGGCATCCCGAAAGGCAAGCTTCAGAGACCACCAAACGACGATACAGCGAGCCATGTCATCTCCCACACACTTCACCATTGTAAGCCAATGCTGGCTCTCATGGACTGTATGAGGAGCAAATGTAACCAATAGCAGGACCATGCCAATAGCTCGATTAGCGTCGTTGAGCTTATCCTTTGAACCAATCCTTCGTTGCACCGTGTTTTCAGCCCATTCCCAAATGCACTCATCGGTCGTGCACGTTGGCGGTGGTGTGGTAGAGGGGTCTTCCAATAAACGTTTCAGTATCTTCTTGGACACAATGGACTGCCCTAGCAGTTTCTCCTTCCCGTATTGTCCCACCCAATCCTTCACCCGTGCCATCGCGAGGGCTCGTTCCAAGCCGGTCAAGAAAACTCCTTGGAGATGGGGAGCTACCGGGGAGAACGATGCAATGATGCTGGAATGGTCAGACGTAGCAACACTCAAGTCGTCGTCGTTGTCTTCTTCTGGGAAGAGACTCGAGGTCTTCCCCGCTTCGCATGTGTTGCATCCGATAATGGGAACGAAGCGGGCGATCGAGCAACGGAAACCTCTAGTCACATCCGCGGCAAGGAACAACTCGTCGGTGCGCAGTCCCTCTCCCAAGATGGCCTTTGAAACACGGTTCATGTGGGTAACAAGAAAGATCACCAACGCAATCTCTGCCTTGACCGCGTCGGTCAGACGAGAAAAGCACTTTTTGGAGTTTAAAGAAGGGTGTTCGCTCTCTGGGCCTTTTGCTGTCATCGTAGCCAATACAAGTCTTGCATAGCCAATAGCCTGCGTGTGCTTCTTGCATCCCTTTCGTCCAATATTATCCTTGTCGTCGTTATGTTTGCAGGTTGCACCGTGTTTCGCCCCCACATCTCCTTCTTCCATTTTGATAGAGAGAGGGTACCGGTAGTCATGTTCTTCACAGACAATTTTTGCAACGGCTTCCTTCGTCGTCATGCAAAGATCTCTCGTGACAAGCATGGTTTCATACATTAGAGACCACATCCTGGCAAAGATATCGTCATCTGCACAGTGTAAAGTGATAGGGTTGCCTCTACCTTGGGACATCACTTTGCCATTAGGTAAACTCGACTTGATGGAACGGCGAGTTGCCTTTGACAATTGAGATTTGTGGTTCTGCATCATAGAGGATTGTGAGATAGAAGCTGATAGATGAGAGCCCCAATTTGTGAGCTTATTGATTGGGTCGAAAGCTGGGCTTTGCTCGGAGCTCGGAGGATACTCGTTCCTGGGTTTGGCTGGGATTTTGGGTCGCCACTTTCTGTGTTCTACGGTTCCTGCTTCCTCCTCTCTCGCTCTAGCTAGCTAGTAGCTAGCTTGCTGAGTAGTCTAGCTAGCTAGATCTGATCTCGGATGAAGCCTTCACGAAAGAGCTTGCCAAACACTCTCTACTACTAGCGTGTACAGGTACCTGGTACATGTAGGTTCAGACGGATTGCAGACATGCCTTTTTGAAAATGCAGCAAAATCGCCACTGAGCTTGCTGGCTACTAGTAGCTTGGGGATGGGGCATGGTGGCCTGTGGCCTGCAGCCTACTAGTACCACCGCCTGCGGGTGCTTGCTGCTTCTGGCTGGTCACTGTACAGCGGCTTCCTGACGATCGCGCACCCATAGCATATGGAACATGTAGAACCTATGATATGCGGTGTGAGCCCAAGCAAGTAGCTTGCTTTGCCGTCAGCTTCCAAATGCGAATGAAAGAATGTGAAACTCTGTACTGTAGTGGTTCGTGGGAGCGCTGACGATTTGCTTTGGTTCTTCCGTTGGTGGTGTGGGGTAGATCTACAGTAATAGTTTTCTACCTTGCTTGCAAGCCTTTCACTGTAACAACTCCAGCATCGGATGTCTACCGGTACCGGAAGAACCTGGTACCTTTGCCTAAAGCGCACAATCAAGGGTGACGACTGATCTCGCGACTGAGGAGCTTCCTGTACCAATTCCCCCACCCTAGAAACCTCAGCTTCAGCAGCCTCAGAGCACCCTACAAGTTGCACCACAAGTGTGGATGAAAAGTTCTAGTTCAATCACTTGACAACTCCGATGTTGCCCTTTTCAGCTCCAAAAAGAATACAAGTCACTTCTAATTGCTACTGTACAGCTATTGTTACGCAGTAAGTGATGTCAGCTGAATATTTGTCTTTGCTAAAGTGACAAGTGTTCCCCAGAACCACCCGCTGGCTCGAGTCTGTCACATGAATTTTTCTTTCGCCAAGTGACGATGTGTACAGTTAGACAGTGAGACTCAATCATTGGCATTATAAAACGGTGACCAAAAGCCCCGCAGGTTTCCTACATGAGATGCGAAAAAGCTGAATGGTGATGATACGTGGATCCCTTGATGAAAGCACTCAGCAAGATAGCTATCTGGTGCAGAAATCATTACGTGTACATGTACAGGACCTGCTGCTGTCTTGGTTACAAATGTTGTATGAATCTCAATCAACACGAATGAATCGAATCGGGTTGCTATCTGATTCTGTTCCTCAACATTTCAGAAAATCACCGTTGCCACTCGTCGTCGCATTCAAGAATATAGCCATCTCCGTCCAACAGCAAATCAGATTTGGAAAAAATCTCCCAGCTTGACAAGGATCAAAGGGTTCTTCCTACTCCCTTTTCTTGAAGGGCGTCGGGTTCTCGTAGTGCTTTACTTCAGTGTTTGGCATTGCCCTTGTATCCACCTATATAACCATTAGCATGTTGTTCAGACGAGGGCACAACAGTTGCCCCAAAAACAGCTTCCTCAGGCACAACCTCCGATTGATGTTCACAATGCTCCTTTCCTCCCTGGTGTTTACTCTTGGTTTTTGAAGAAGATTTTTGCTCTTGCTGCCATGGATACATACACTTATTCCCCTCCTGCTTGTTGTCGATATCGGTACCTGTCTTCCGTCATTTTCGAAAGAGTGATCCCTTGCCAATACCGCCCTCCCGCTCGCCTCCACTGTGCCTCCAGCGCCAGGCCGTAGTGACTCAGAATGGCGGCCAACGCTGGTCCATTCATGTTGTTCAAAGCTCGAAGTGTGGCAGGAAATTAGGATCCTGATTCCCAGCGACGTTATTCAACGGAGTAGAGAGCCCCTGAAACGCACGCGGTTGTATTATACGTATAACATTTTTACTATGTATTCTACAGATCATACGTATTACACATATAACATTTTTAATATGTATTAGACAAGTCATACGTACAACACAGATAACACAAGTGGAACAATATTATACGTATTACATGTATTATGTGTTGTACGTGTTGTACGTATAATACATAGTGACGAATTTTTGCTAAGTTTTTTTGCCAGGTGTTTTGCCAGGTGTTTGGGAGGCAGAGAGGAAGATGCACTGTTGCAGGCCATAATACCTGACAGCTTATCAAGTAAAATGGACTCTTACCTATCTGAACTCTCTCATGTTGCTAGATACAAAATCAATGATGAAGAATGGAATCCTGCTTCCATCATTGTGAAGTAGCAACCTCACTAGCTGTGATACGCCAAAGGAGATAAACATTATGGATACTCTGGGGTTCGATAAATATCGAATGGAGAAATCGACGTTGTATTGGCTACCTTCGAGTATCAATCTTGTGATCCGGCGCATATAAAGAAGTTTTGATGCCATACTTTGTACTTCCTTTGCAAGACTGCTGGATTCCGCATCAAAAACAAGGGATTTGATAAGAGGCGGAATCACATTACCATATGTTGTCCAAAGGAGTCGTTTTTACAAAAAAAGGTCCCAAAAGGACAGCAAAAAAACCACCCAACTCAGTTCCTGTTGAGGGGAGGAGTGTCAAATGTCCATTCTCTTTCAATGTCCTATATAGCCAGGAACACAGACGTTGGTATCTAACCAAGTTCCAGACAGTGCAACAAGCTTCATCGTGGCAATGTACAACTAGAAGAGGCACAAGTGAAAGTGTAAAGCACTCATCTTGGCACAGAAGCCGTTACACTAGCGGAACAATGCCTAAAGAACCACCTCTCGCCAAGTGTTGTTAAGACTTTACTTTATGAACGGACAGGCTCATCTCTAACTTCGAACAAATCGAATCTCTAAGGAAGAGTTTGCATCAAGGAGTTGTCTTGTCTTTGGTGAAGCCAGACGGTACCATCTCTCAAGTACCGCATCAGGGGGCGACAGCTGCAGACAGGCTACTTGCCCGATTGACTCAATGTGAAAGACTCAAAGACCGAGGAAAATCAACAACAAAGTCACCAACAGAATGTAATTGCTCGCCGGAACTACGTCATTCCTGTCTTTGAAAAGACAAGGCAGGTAACCGTGGTGGTATCGGAAGGATGCAAGTTCCTGGTTTGTTCTTGTGGACACTGGACCGGCTACTCCATTGCATGTCGTCATGTCTACAAAGTCATGGAGAGGAAACCAGTTGAAACTGATGCCAAAATCAGAAACTTCAAACTGTATCGAATGTATGTGGGTGATAAGACAAAAAAGGAAATGAGTGAACGACTCGAGAGACTGAGGGATCATCCAAGTCAAAAGATTGGTGTTCTACTTACCGACGATTTACCCAATCATGTGTGCTGGAAAGAAGTTGGAAAAGGCGATGCTCCCTTGGAAGAGCTGGAACTCTCCCAAGAGCCCTGAGACCTTCAACTTGTGCCCTGTGCTCAGGATTGTTGGGGTCGAGTCCAAGCACTTTTGGCACTACTCTGTGCAACACCAGGCTCAAAGCATTGGTGACAAAATGCTGACAGTCCAGGATGGTAGATAGGATGCGTGGTGATGGACCATCTTCGTTTTCGGCGGCCTTCGCGGTCATTCGGAATGGCTTTCTTGAATAACATGTAAAGTAACCAAGTTTGCGGGGAATATGTTTTGTTCGGGGAAAAAAGGACCAGGATTGACAGGGCCAAAGGGAATCTCCTCCTCAGATTCGTCATCCTTCTCCTCATCTCGAGCAACGTCTTCTCCAACGTCTTGCCCACCATCTTCATCGTCAGAAACCGACATGATGCCTAAACAAAAATACTAATGAAGAAAACGAAAATATGTGAGAAAACAAACACGGGTAACATGCACAATACGACCAACACAGGAAATACGTATAACACGGTAATACGTATAAAACAGGTAATACATATAACACAAGTAATACGTGTTATAAGTATAACACGGGTTGATACATATATACACGTTACCATGCATAACCGTGTTACAGGCATAACACGTGTTACACGAGTAACATGTATAACACGTGTTGCGCGCTGACTGAGGTACTTACATGGATTCAGTACTGGTCCTACAGAAAGTGGTTGAAAATGGTAGAATTCAAGGCAAGATCTTCCACAGGCTTCGTCAGTGAGCCTTCAGAAGTAGATGAATGCAAAGAGAATGGACCTGTGAGCTTGACAAAGCCTGATAAAGAGAGTGGGGGCAGGAGATTGAAGAAGGAGTTGAATGGATGGAGCGAGCATTCCTTTTATCTTTCCACAGTAAACAGTCGTTCTTGGCTTTCAGAGCAACAAGCTATTCGACATTGACAACCTAACCCTTACCCATCTAGATTGATTCTTTGGACTATTCTTTCCTACTAACAGTATGACCTCTGCTATCTCTTGCAACAGCAAACAAGAGGAGAGGATAGGTTTGTTATTCTCACAGCCATGAGGTGGCGGTGTGTGTTGTGGAGATTGGTGGAGATTGGTGTTGAAGCCATTTTGCGAAACGAACGGTCACTCGAACGGTCACGGTGGCTGGCTGGCGACCGTGTAATACGTGTTATACGTATTATACGTATTATACGTAGAATACGCATTGTACGTATTACATGTATTACATCGCGTGCGTTTGAGGGTCTCTCTTGTTTTGATGGACAGCCGCGTCGTTGCTTTGACGGGCATTTATATTCCCAAGGTTTGCATTGATATTTTCAAGGTTTGCTTTGATAGGAGCCAATCCAGCAGCCAAAGCAGGACCAAACCAATCAGGCAGTCCTTCCCCCGCAACAACGCCAGTGGCAGCAACAGTGCAACTGTTGAAAACTATTCAACATTCAACACTGTTTTCAACGCCTGTTGAATCCAGTACTCGTAGTTTGCAGTAAAAGTGTTGAAAATGATGTACAAATTTTCAACAGTATTTTCAACAGTTGCTGAAAGAGAATCAACACCTAATCAACACTTTTTCAACACTTAATCAACACTTTTTCAACACCTATTGAATTTTTCAACACTTCAAGGTGCTTAATTATGGGTAATCGCAAAATTTCTGCTTTTGCGGGACTTTCCTGCTGGACCTCTTTGGAAACGTCATTCGTGGCAAAATACTTAGGAGACGATACACCGAGGAATAGAAGACGATCGAAATGATTTAAGAGACGAAAGCAATCGTCTCCTATATTTAAGAGACGATTCAGTAGGTTTGTAGTTGCTGAAGTGTAACTTTCTTCAGCCCCAAAGCATGGCACATACCCCAGCGAAGCCATAGGGCGGGAGGGTGGGTTGCAAAATTAAAAGGGCTGAGCCAGTAGGTGCACCTGTTGCTGAAGAAGTGTCCTCTTGTCTCAAACCTCTTTCCCTGCGATGTTACTTTAATAAAAATCCAACATTCCAACCATTCAACAAAGGAATGCATCTGGCAACCAGCATGCAATTTCCTCCAACCAACCAATCATCTTCGATCTGTCAGTTCTCTACCATTCTTCAGTCTTCATTCCTGCATGAAGAAGGAATCCAGTCATTCCAATCAGTGGAAGGGGGGCGATTCCCAATCGTAGCACTCCATTCACTCCTTCCTCAGGCCAGCGGCGGACTGCCAATAGGGTCAATAGGCTACATAGAGAGGTAAACATGTATCGGTCTTATGGGGTTTAGTGGGTATCCACAGCCCTCCGGGCTCGGTTCCCATGACTGACCCAGGGATTCAAGTAACCATAGCTCTGAGTTTGTAGTTGCTGAAGTGTAACTTTCTTCAGCCCCAAAGCATGGCACATACCCCAGCGAAGCCATAGGACGGGAGGGTGGGTTGCAAAATTAAAAGGGCTGAGCCAGTAGGTGCACCTGTTGCTGAAGAAGTGTCCTCTTGTCTCAAACCTCCTTCCCTGCGATGTTACTTTAAAATCCAACATTCCAACCATTCAACAAAGGAATGCATCTGGCAACCAGCATGCAATTTCCTCCAACCAACCAATCATCTTCGATCTGTCAGTTCTCTACCATTCTTCAGTCTTCATTCCTGCATGAAGAAGGAATCCAGTCATTCCAATCAGTGGAAGGGGGGCGTACCGCAACTGGAGTTACACCATATCCAACAGTTAAATCAGAGGAACTTCAATGTGTGTTGTTAAGTCTTTATATGTGGATCATAGACCGTTGGTGTCTACAGTGTGGTTGCATCATCTAATTTCAATACAATTGTCCACAGTAGCACGCCTGCCTAAAGCACCACCTTACCCCCACTACCCTGTCGCCCACCACTGGATTTTCCCCACCACTGGACTCTGCAATAACATCTGGATTCATGAGTATGAGTCCCAAACCAGTCAAAGTCCAGTGGTCAAGTTAATGAATAACAGGATACCACTGACTAAACCAATAAATTCATGACTGTCCTTTCAGATAAGAACAATAGAAGCACAGAATAACTGCAATCCACGGCTCTTAGCCTTATTCGCGACTCGATCCTAGATAGGGTTTGAGTTCGACTCATGACTGAGTCTCTCGTGAATAGT